>JAPYYV010021066.1:0-13164 GCA_030522625.1 Copidosoma aretas
GTTGAGGATTTATATAGATTTATAATTATATATGTAATTTATCTTTTATACCAGGCCTATGTACAGGTATTTGTAATACCTCTATAGGATTTTACTAATATAAATTAATCTGGTTTCAATAAATAAAAAATATAGCGTTCCGCGCGTGAGAAAATCTCACCGTCCGTTCGCGCGCGGGGGAATAGTGTATTATTCTTCTCACGCGGACAAAAATTTTGACCCGAGCGCAAGCGCAATGCAAACTTTGAGACGCTGCACCCGCGTGCGCGAGAATACAGAAAGTATTGTGTTTTTTGATGATGAATGTAACGCGTGCGCTTATAAATTATTTGGGGAGAGAACGTCACGATTGTCGAGAGAACGTACCGTCGGTTGGGAGGAATAACGTACCGATTCGAAAGAGCGCTGAGAAACGTACCAATTCGAATTGGTACGTTATTCCTCCCAACCGACGGTACGTACTCTGTCTCCGGCGACTTTAGGTCTGTGGGAAAAAAAATGTTCCGTGTACTTCGTCGATCCGTCCGACGGATCGATTCCCGCTCGCCGTACGATCGCGGAGAGTAACAAAAAGAGCGTGTGCAACAAGTTCATATTACCTGCGTATAGAGCAGAAACTCCCGGGCCGGCCGGCAGGTCAGTCCGTCGGGCGCGAGCTCGCGTCCAAAGTTGCAGGCGCACCTGGGCCTTCGGCCGCCCTCGCCCGACCGAACGCACATCTCCTGGCAGTTGGCGTCAGCGCAGGGGTCGCGCGCCTCGATCGCCCGGCCCGAACTACAGCTGCCCCAGGTCCCAACGATCGACTGGGCCTTGACGTCCTTGAGAACCACTCGAGCGTCCCGGGGGTCGTTCACGTTCACCCGGACGACCTTCTGTACACTCGAGCGTTTTGTTCGTTTGTTTGATTATTCTCGTTATAAAATCTGTACGAACAAACGTACCGTATCCATCGCCAATAACCTGCTGCAGTGTATGCATGCATTTTTTGGAACGCGTAGGGGTATTTATTGACTGTGATGGGGTTCCAAAATACTTAATTTTTCAACCAAATACCCAAGGTTTTTTACCAACGTTTCAGAAACGTTGCGCGCCATCAGGGGTAAATCGCGGTTAAAATTTAATGACAGTCGTACGCCGCGATCGGCAATTAAATTTGATCTTCAATCGAAACACGTACGAACGAATCCAACGATCGTTTTTGAACTGGGGTTTTTCTTAAACGATCAACTTGTCTGCCCACCGATAGCCGGAGACCCTTAGCTCACCTCGTCAGCCGCCAAGTAGACGTACTGCCCGGCCACCGCGACCGCCGCCACCGCCGCCTCGTCCTTGGCTCCCTCGAAGTGCACCCTCGAGTCCCGGCCCTCGTAGTCGCGGCTCACGAGTCGGCGCTTCGCCGCGTCGAACCAGTAAGCGCGGCCCCGCTCGACGTCCAGAGCCAGATCGGTCGCGCTCAGGAGTCTCCTGACGCGGGCGCTCCTGTCCTGGACGCCGGCGCCGTAGTAGAGGGCGTGCCGGAAAAAAGCCGGCAGCTCGGCCAGAAGGTCGCGCACGCTGGTACTGGGCTCCGAGTAGATCGGCCGTCGGTTCTCGCCGTCCAGGTCGGTACGGGCGATCTGGAAGCGACGGCGACGATCGTGTCGAGCTTTTTTTTCTTTTGTGCGTTCCGGGTAAGTTGAATGTGAAACGGCAAAAAGGATTCGAGGCTCTTTTGAGCGTGCTTTGTTTCGAAGATACGTTTGGAATAAAAAGATGTCCCTTTTCAAGAGGATTTTCGTCAAATTCCTCCGGTCGTTTGAACGACGAGTAATGGAAGCATGATCATAACCATTGAATCATCAATACTTTTTTCGCGTTTCGACGTTAACTGGTGTACCGGGTGTTCCGAGAATGTTCCAGGAAATCCGTACCACGAGATCAAGCTTGCCAAAAAACTCTCGTAGCCTGTTGTGTGATGCAGAAATTCCTTGACTTTGTATTGACGATATCTCGAGAACCACGCATCGGATCGAAATTTGGTAAAATAGCGCTTTTGTTCGTCTTGACAGGCTCGATCTCGTGGTATAGTTTTCCTGGACCATTTTCGGAACACCCTGTATACCGCTCCTCCTTCCATCCCACTATCGATACAAAATTAGGGAAAGAAGAAGCTGTTCCCGAAACAAACGAATAATAAGATGATCCAGCCGGCCGGATCGAACGAAAGGATGATCCTCACCTCGTAGGCGTCGAGGACGAAGAGATACCCCCGCCAGGGGTCCAGGACGATCTTCCTGATCCCGCTGACGCCCGTGCCCAGCACCACCTGCTGCGAGGCAACGCCGGCCGCGCTCCTCCTCGGATCGAAGACGCGCACGGTGTCGGAGAAACCGTCCGCCACGTAGACCCCACCGGCCACGGGATCCACGGCGACGCTCGTCGGCAGCCAGTCGTGCCTCTGCCGCGGCACGACGACCTGGGGAGCAGCGCCTCCCGCCGCGGGCAGGCAGAGGACCTCGCGCGTCTCCGTGTCGCACCAGTGGACGAGGCCGTTGGCGGGCTCGTAGGCCAGAGCCGGACTGAAGCCGCTGTAGTTGGCCAGCGGCTCGAGGCCCGCCGTGAAGATCCGGCCCCCCGCGGCCAGCAGGAGTCGCTGGTCGTCGTCGTTGGCTGCGGGGCGAGGGTCGAGGAGGGAAAAGAGGAACAAATTGCAACCCCGCCGCGCTGATGATTTTTTTTTTTTTCTCGCGCGTATTTACACGTAATAAGTTTGGGAAAAGCCCAGCTTGCCAAACTTTTCCAATTCAACGTTCCCCGAACATCTTGAAAGCGAAGCGCTTGCGGCTTCTGACTTTTGAATGACTGTTGCCATGAATTCCAAACTTGTTTCCGATCCTTATTCGTTTGAAGAAAGAGATCCAAGCATCGCGGTTTGAAATTCGGCCTAATGAACAAAGTTCAACGGCGTGTCATGAAAAGATGAAATGTGATTCCTGACATTCCTGTAATGAGGTGCTTCCGGGACAAAGATTTTTCGGAGACACAAATCGTATTATTCTCCATGATTGGCCAAAGTTATTTGAAAGCAGCGAGCCCTTGCGTGCTCTTCGAGATGTTTGGGAGTGTTGCATGGGAAAAGTGTTGCCGAACTTACATTCAAATACGCGGGTAGCTTGTAAAGATCTCAACGCTTACCGCACGGCCGATGATCGGGATCCTCGCTGCTGCTGACTGCGGGGACGAGGAGGAGGCCCAGAAGGGCGCCGAAGCCCAGGAGCCTCATTTTTCGTCTCGTATGACAAATGCTGCGCGAGCTTGACTCGGGAAAAATGAAGTAAGACGCGCGGAGGAAGAAGATGCCGGTCGTTCCCACTGCACGTGTTATCCGGCGCGCCTCCGGCCGACGGTGGTTGGCTTTTTTATCGTGCCCCTATGCGTATGTTTGGAGAAACGCGGTGTTTGCATTGGCACGCGGCTTTTGTACTTTTATCATCGCGCCCTGCGATCAGAGAGAAACGCGGTATTTACATTTGTATGTGTTATACGACTAGCGCTTCGAGGTGAACATCAGATTTTTTTTTTTCCCATCAATCCTCCCTCGTTCGTCCCTATACTCTGTCGCAACGGTTGTAGTCATTCATCTGCTCTTTAGTCGGCTGAAAATATTTAAAATAATTGCAACTTGGACTTTTCTCCCGTTCGATCGGATGAATTGGGAGAACTGTTCGAAACTATACAACGTAATAAGCCGTGTGCTTTGTTTCGCGCTGACGACAATAGCTGCGAAGAGACGAATTTTTTATGTAACGCACGATCATCCGATGCGCGAACACAGTATTGTTATCTCCATTCAAATACACATAGAGGCCTAGAAGCAGCAGATCGGGTGAACAAACTCCCGAAAACGGTGCTCTTCGCGTTCGTTCGAATAAAAACTAAAGTTGCAAATAGCCACGGCCTTGTAAATTATCTTTCGCGCTGTTTGACTTTCATTTTTTCCAGGCACACTTGATTCTTCGTTTTTTGTTGTTTTTTGTTGTTTTTTTTCCCCTAAACCGCAGTTCTACGCGAAACGCGCAAAAACCGCACCCGATCCTTTCTCGAATCGTTCGAAACGCTTTCGTGCAAGCGTATATTCTCACGAAAAACACGTCGATCGTTGTACGAATGTAATACTTTGGAAAAAGCGCAGAGCGAATCGGGCAGGTTCACTTGTGCACCGCGTGACGTCGAGGCAAAAGAGCGACTGGATGGATGGAAGTCATCGCTCGCTCGCGTCTCCTCTGACGCCTTCCTCCTCCTCATTCTCCTCTTCGTTGCGCCGGTGTCGATACACTTTGTGCATTTCCAGTTTTTGTATGAGTATTAAGCGATGCAGCGGACTCGTGCGGGGAGCGTTCAACTTTCTATCCACTCTGACGCGTTTTGAATATACTTACTTGCGTATTACACTCGCAAACGCGCGGGGCTTGTGTTTCGATTCATTTTTCATCAGAGAGAAAGGTGATGCTTTTCCGGGAAGTACAGATATCCATCGGCTGGCTCGCTTTTGTCATTTTTTCTTTTTTTATTGCCTTTGCAGAGAGAGAAACGTAGTAGGCAATATTCGAATCGGCTCGCAACCAACAGTCAAATAAATCAATCACTTTTTACGACCATGTTTTCTTTCTTCTTATTTTTTACTCCGGTATTTTTTTTTTTCGTTGAAGAACAATGCTCGAGGGTTTTTTTTTTTTTTTTTTTTTTTTTTTTTTTTTTTTTTTTTTTTTTTTTTTTTTTTCTTTTTTTTGTGTTTTTTTTTTAGCAATAATAATTATTTTTCCCCCAGGTTTAGGCTCGACAAGACAAAAAAGAAAAAAATAAAACACGATTGAAAAAACAAAAAAAAAAAAAAAAAACACCGGCTGCTGTGTGTCTGTGTGTGCGTTGCGCTAATGCACGATATTACAGTACGACGGCTCTGCAATTATTCCAAGGCTGTGTTTTTTTTTCCATCTCAGCGTGGCTCATTTCCAACAGAAGTAACAGAAGAAAGATATTTTTTACTTTTGTTCCATTATTAAAAAAAAATATGTAATATAATTCATTCCACTTGTAAGTATTGACTTTAGTTTAGTTTAGTTTCAATTCCTGTTCGATAAATATTGGATTTTAGCTGGAACTTACAATATCCTAATGACAAGTAATGTAGGTAGTATAGAGCTACAGCGCAAGTATAGATAAACGTTGTTCAACATATTATACGCCCTTCGTATGGTTGAGCTTTGAAATACAGACTCATACTTGTGCTTGAGACTCTTATTTATGTACGACGGAAAGATTTGTAACAATATTATTTTTTGATAAGTATTAACTTTGTATGATCTATATGATGTATTATAAAAATATGATCTCAACTAACACGTCGTGTGTATTTTAAAATGTTCCGACAATAAAAAGCCTATTTATTTTATGATTTACATGTGTATACATGTGCGTGTACGTGGCAAGTTAATTACACTTATCAAGAGTTTCGACGACTATAATTGATGGTTATTATGTATGGATGAGAGAGATTAAAGGGACCGTTAGTTCTCGATTTCTGTGAGTTAAGAAGTGATGGTAGAAAGTGTGATTTCGTAATTATACTTTTCAAAAATAAAGATAATATTTGTTAATTATTTTTGGATGAACATGTGCCTCGTAGATTAATGGGCTAATTATTTTCAAACAAAACATGTTCTTCATCTTTTTTTTGTTTGCCCCATAAGTTTCGTAAAAAAATATGCAAAGGCGAAGCCCCCCCCCCCCCCCCCCCCCCCCCCCACCAAAAAAAAAAAAAAAAAAAAAAAAAAAAAAAAAAAAAAAAAGAAAACAAAAAAAAAAAAAAAAAAAAAAAAAAAAAAAAAAAAAAAAAAAAAGATCACTTACGGTCACTTGCGGTAACTCTCACTGTCAGATTTATCATCAGCACACCAAATAACGTATAAGTGTAACAATTTTCAGCAAAATCGGGGTCCAAAATCAAACAGTGAAACCCTTGCATGAAGACCGTATCACCTACCAAGATGATAAGAATAGAAAAAAAAGTTTGATCTGTGTCAATTAGTTGGGAAGATGGGAAGCGATAATATATAATCAAAATATCAAATAGAACGTCAATTACGGTAACTTGACGTCATCATACGCACCAGGGATCGTCAGATTCGTAATCAGCACATTGAGCAGAGCAGTAAGCACACACCGTGCTTCAAATCCCATTATCTTAATCTGGGGTGGTATTACGTAACTTGTTTTCCCTATGTTATTATACCATAGGCAAAATTGGTTACGCAATACCGCCCCTGATGATAGGAGAAATTTTGCGTACTTAGAAGTACTTACCAATATATTTTACCAAAAGATGTACTACATAACTATTACTCTTATTAAAACACAAGATTAAAACCTCAGTTATTATAGTATAATACTGAGTCAGTATGCCAATTTTCAGCAAAATCGGAGGTCAAAATCACCGGTAAGACATATTCGGAAGTATATCCGAAAAATCTAATCCTCGAGCCTGCCTGTACGTTTCCTGTCAACAATTTCATGAATTAGAAGTCTTATACAAAAATATATATTATTTTTACTGAAAAATTTTGTCCGGGGAGAAACTATTCTGTAAAAGTAGCTCAGTGTGCGCGCCTGAGAAGAGTCTGTATTATATCCCCGATTGGCTTTCTCATCGAAAATTCAATTTTCTTTTTATTTGGCAGCCAATGGTCAGATTAATCATCGCACCTAAGGCCCAAATGATAGCCCACAAGCTGAAAAATGTCCAATTTTTGAATTGTTCCGCAAAGTATATGAGATTAATTTTTTGCAAGTAAATAATTGACAACAGTCGTCAACAACAAAGTTTTCAATTGACTTTTACTCTCCAAAGTGTAAGAATTATAAATCATTCGGGTCATCTATTCTCTTTGACATCAAAATGAATGTAATTTTCAAATTCTCGTCATTTTCGTGGATTTTTATACTATCGAATCTATCGAAATCGCAGAGTCGTAATATCGCAAGATTTGCAAGTGCTCACACTGCTCAATTCACATATTTTCACATATCCATCATCCCAATTCCCACTATTCCCAGCAGCAGATATCGCGCACACCTAACCTCCACACCACTGGTTTCGACAATGTCGACTCCGAAATTTTCCAGCAGTGCAGCCAAGGAGGGGTTGTGAGAAAAAATTTAGAGTCCACGTCTGCAGTGAGCACCTGCAGGTCTCAAAAACACGCCTGTTTGTGAAAACGAGGCCAAAGACCCTCGAGACTGTCAGGCCTGGTCAGGGATACGAATACTCGTCCCAGGAATAACGTCCCAGCTTGTTGGGAAAGTGCAAAATTAGGAGCAGAGGAATCGTTCCCATCGTCTTGGTCGCCGTGGATTTCGTTTTTGCCTCGCGAGCATGTCCGTCTCGCTGGAAGGCTCACTAAGCCGACGTCAGCATCAGCAGAGCATGTCCGTGGACGGTATCGAGGACAAGATCCGGCACTACCAGAGGAGCATCGACAGATCGCTCCCCGATTCGAGTAGGGTGAGTTTTACGTTTTGTTCGCCTCTTTTGTACTTCATCATTTTTTTCGGTGGCTGCTTTGTTGTTCGCATTACGTTATTCCTGCGATTGTTGATATCGTTTATCTTATCTTGGCCTGGCTAACGCTGGAATTTCGGAGTCCTTTCAATTTTTTTTCTTCTACTCCTCGGAACTTTGTATGTTTTTTAAACGGTCCTTGTTTTATTTTTTGTGCATACCCAAACTGTGCAAGGCACTGTTCTTGTTGTTTTTGGGATGATACGTTTTTTGGTTTCGATCCACTTTAAACGATCCAGCTGTTTACTTGCTTTATACGAGAGTTCCACGTTAATGGCATAGTACTTACTATGGTTCGAAAGAAAAATAACGTTCATTGTTTCTGCTTTCTCTTGAAATCTTTGATCGATTTTGAAACACAGGTGTTTGCACTCCAAAGTACTCTTGGAGCTATTTATTATTTTTTCTTCTCCTATACTCGTAATTTGCGCTTGCGTAAATTTATAAATATTTATGAATAATCTTTTATGTAATGCTTACAAATACTTTTATTGATTTATTGAGCAAGAGTGAAAAATCAATTCAATTTTATTTAAAAATGTAAACCAGTTAAAAAACAAGTATATTTTTTATTTATTTAATTATTTAATTATTCATTGATACTTATCAGTTTATGAATCGTTTATGGGTTTTGTGATGAATCACAAATGTATACATTTATCATTCATTCCAGCTGTTGTACTGTATTGGGCAGTTATCTAGGTTACCAGTAACAGTATTGCATTTAGAGGTAACTGGAATCGGACGTACTGTCAACTCTTTACGTAAACTAGAGAGTGGTGTGGGTGACGCCGCTAGAATTTTAGTTTCAAAATGGAAAGACATGGTGTCTAAGTCAAGCAATGAAGATGACGATGAAGCATGTGTGCCGGATGCTCCAGAAAGTTACGAATCGCCAGAGTATGATAGTGAATCAGAAAACGTTGCTGCACAAGACACATGTGTTTACACTCAAAATGGGCCAGAGACGTTATTAGCGCCCTCACCACTTGGCGATCTTGAGATTAATGACGATGTTGAATCGTTTGATTACTTGAAAAATGATGCAACAGAAACGAATTCAAATAAAAAAGAAGAGTCCAAGGATAAATCCAAAAATAAGTCGTCAAGTCATAGTTCAAAGCATGGTTCAAAAAACTCATCTAGCAAAGACAAAAAAGATAACGAAAAAAAATCGCACCTTAAAGATAAAAACGGCAGCAGCTCTGGATCAAAGAATAAGCAGGAATCCTCGAAAATATCTAAAGAGTTGGTGCCAAACAAAAGTAAAAAGAAAGATATGAACGTATATGAATCTTGCTCATCTTCGTCATCCACCTCTTCAATTAAGGATAAAAAATGTGCGGAAAATAAAAAGAGAAAACACGATTCCAACAACAAAGATGACAGTAGTGATCGAAAGAGGCCGAAAGAATTGAGCAGCGAAGAAGAGGAAGAAGAAGAAGAAGAGAGTAACATGAATGATCTTATCATATACGATCAGGAGTCGGAAGAGGAAAAGGAAGATGTCGAAGAGAACGAGGATGCTGAGGAAGAGGAGAAGACACCTATGTGTAAAGGATCGCGAAAGGAATCTAGTCGGAAAGGCACGAGTAGCCACAGTGATAAATCCAAATTGAAAGATAAACATCATAGTAGTTCCAGTCACAGATCCAAATCAAAAGAGTCCAGTGATAAATCAAAGAAAGACGAGAAACGCTCGAGCTCTAAATCGCACGAGCGCGAAAAAGATGACAAGAGCAATAAAGAATCGATCAGGTCGAAAAAATCACACAGTTCCTCTAGCAGTAAGGATTACTCTACGAATAAGGATAAAGACAAAAGTAAAAGTAAGCACAGCAAAGATAAAGAATCCAGCAGCAAGGATCGAAAGAGCGAGAAAGAAAAGAGCAGTGATAAAGTCAGTAAAGATGATAAGGGCAAATCAGGAGACAATAAAGAACGCAAAGAAAGCAAAGAGTCCAAGGAATCAAAAGAGCTTAAAAATCGTCGCAAAGATAGCAAGGAACACAAGAAAAAAAAAGATTCCGAGGACAAAAAAGAGCAAAAGAAGGAAAAAAGGACTTCTGTGGAAGATGAGGAAGGGATAGATTGCTATTCAGGTACCAGTTTCGGAGATGCGCTAGGCATGTGCCCAATGCCTCCAAAATCGAAGAAAAAAAAGGAAAATCCCAGTCCCTCTCCTAGTTTCTTGAAGCCTGTAAAAATAGAATCGAGCACGAGTTCGCACGGGTCTTCTTCCTCTTCTTCAAAAAATAAATCATCTTCGTCGAGCAAAACGAAAACGGAGCCTCCAGAAAGCCCAGAGGTAGAGACGATCTATTATTTTATTGTAAAAAATTACACAAGTAGTATTGATTTTTAATTTTTACTTGTTTTTCTTTTAGTCTCTTCCTCTTTTATCGCCTAACGTTACGCTAGAGCCGCTAAGCAAAATCAAAGAGGATATCGATTTGGCATCCACTTTACCAGAACCTAGCCCGCATTACCGACCGTTGCCTCAAGTTAATCATGTTCAGCGCAAGTTGGAAGAAGACCAAATGTTGGCTCAAGTGATTTACGCTAAAAATCAAAGGTAAATATTTTTTTTTTGTGTCTAGAAAAATTATCTCTGCGAAATTGATCTGTGTTGGCCTGCTTAGAAAATTATTGATTAATTTTCCCATAATACAGGACAAAAGTTTTCTCTGGTATCAAAACTGGTTACACTACTGTACCAAGTCTCTATGAGATGTGTATTCGCGTTCTTATAGAAAATATAGAGGGTAATAACTTCAGAAAAATATTTTTTATACATTTCTATAACTAATTATACAAGAAATAAATAATTAATATTTTTTCTACAGCTCTTGAGTTCACTGGTGGTGTACCTTATTATATAATAAAGCCTATACTTGAGCGAGCGTCACCAGATCAACTTTTCATGCTTGAGCATCACAATCCATACTTAACGGAAGACACGGATCCACTGTGGCAGTTCCACTGCAATAAAGATTTTAGAACTAAGAAAAGAGAAGAAATGGAAACATGGAGAGAAATGTATATGGTAAGCGTTCGATGTTTCTTTCGATCACCTCAGATGGCAAAAAAGAAAATGATAATGCATATTTTATTTCTAACTGCAGCGATGTCTTGACGAGCGGGAGGCAAAATTAAAAGCTCTGACTGCCAATATCAAACAGTCGATTGACAAATCAGCTCCTGTCAGGTCAACAAAGCTTGCCTATATTGATCACATGGTCAAACCGCCGCGAAACGTTTTGCGCCAGCAAGCAAAGTACGGTACAGCTAATGCGACGACAAAAAGCTCGGATCTCAAGAAGAAGCTTATTTTTGCTGCTGCGTCTGGTTCAAGTACAAGTAGTATTTGTAGCAGCAGTAGCATCAGCAGCAGCGGTAGCAGCAGTGAAAGAATTTCCGTTCCAGCACCTCCACCTGCACGAGTGAGGCATGTTGGTGAGTTGACGCAGAATTTTATAATTGCAAAAACTTTAAATATTTACGCTTCATTTTAAAACGATTTATTGTAGCGGCACCGGTTAAAAAAGTAAAGGCGCCGTTGATGGCCAAGGCTTTACAAGCGATAAAAGGGCGTTACAAGCGGTAGTGATCAAAATCGACTGACCTCAAGAGTAAATGGAAATTAATGATGTTGGCTTAACGGAAAGCCAATCTATTTATATATGTATTTTTTATTACCTATTGTAATAATTTATTGTTGATAGAAACAGAATCGCAAAAAAACGAACGAATATTTCTTGAATATTGTTCGTAGCTAGGTCTGTAGTTATACTGCAAGCAAAGGGTGTCAAACGATAATGATTTAAAACTGTTTTTCTTTACTTTTGTTCATCACTAAGTGTTCTTTATTTTATGTGCAAAGCGGTTTTGAATCTCTTCATTGTTACGTCACTTCTAATGCACATGTAAAAGGACGATTTTACTTTTTACCTTGAAAACTTAAGTTGGTAGAAATTTTTCTATCAATAAACGCCTGCTACAGTAATTTTATAATTTTGACATGAGCAGCTATAGTTGAACAAATTATGTTTAATAAATTAAAATTGTTTTTCAAAATCAGACCGTAACTTTTATTTATACAAAAAAAATTTCCTTACATTAGTTTTCCATTAAAAAGTTAAAATTATGGCTTTCTTGACTTTAGAAAGTCCAGCTCCCAACAAATATATTTTACAATTTTTTTTATAAAAAAGTAGTAGGTTAACATTACGCAAAATACGATGTCGCCAAATTTTCTTTTTTTATGTCTAATTTTTAATATATTATTTTGCAAGAAAAGACTATGTTTTACACTTTGAAACTACTCATCGAAGATGAAAACTGCCATAAGTGTTGATAAAAATAAAAGTTAGGGACTTGATAAAATTGTTTTACTCTTCTTACAGAAATTAATGAACATTTCGTATGAAAATACTCTTTGATCGCTCCTTTTTTACTAGATTTCCATGTACATGTTTGATTCCTTGAACTAAATACTAAAAAAACCTACTTACAGCTACCAACATTCCCATACATAAAATTATTTACAGGAAAAGCCAGTAATGCTTACCAGCTTATTTTTGTACGTGACTGAAGTAAAAGGTTGGCAGAGTGCATACATTCGCAACAAAACAGTGACTCACGAGTAAATTTTTCCCACTGGTACTGGTGTAAACATTTTTAAAATAATTAAACATAGCGCATATCTGTAAATAACGTATTTTCAACACTTTATGGCGGAACTTTGATATAAATTGTAGTACATAGCAGAGATAAATATCAATCGCAAGATTGATCTCAATATAAATATTCCCACGATTTTACATGGTTCAAAAATCTTACTGCTGACCAATATACTGGTTTGATATTCATGGAAGAAAATCGTGCTAGTGTATACAATTGGTCAGCTTATAAAAAGAAAAAAAACAAATACTGACTATAGACAAACATTTTTAATTCTTCTAAATCTTTTTAAAAAATGTATTTGAAATAATCTATTTTGAAAACTGCATTATGATTATGACAATTGAAATAGCTATATTTACACAAATTTGAATATCCCAAACGGGAATATTTATTTTATAAGTAATACAGGATACATTTAAACACCATCACTAGTGAACACCGGTGACTTTAAATCATTTAAATTCACTTCCCACGTGAATTATTTTGTTACTATCACCTGTCCTACTTATAATAGATGGAAAAAATATTAAGTATACATTTTGAATACAAACAAAAAAAGCTCTTAATCGTTCAATTTTATTTGAAAAACTCGCACACTAACTAAAACTTTCAATAAATTAATTTCGAACAATTAAAACGAAGGAAGCCAAGATATTTTTTATTTTGAAAAATTTAAAAGAAATAAAAATTTTGTCTCGTGTTTTGTGACCGATTTTCAATAAGAAAAATACATTTCTACTGTGAAAATTTAAGTATACTTTTACTAATTTCCATTAAAAAAAAATTACTTTTCCTACCTCGGGCGTTTTTGAGGGGCTAGTGTGCCCTCGGTAGGAAAAATAGCATTCGCCACACAAGTGCGATCCATCCAGGGCTACCTT
>JAPYYV010021068.1:0-10872 GCA_030522625.1 Copidosoma aretas
GGCTTTTTATAGCACGTCAGATAAAGACTTTTGACGAGTTTTGTATCTAATTTTATAAAAAATATTGGAGTAAAGAAGTACAAAATCTCATTAAACGCAAGTTTGCTTTCGAGTATTATACAGCAAAACACAATCCATCGCAAAGCGAATATGTATTACGTATCTATAATAAAGTACAACAGTTATCACGGCCACCTACGGAATATAAGATAGTTCGAGATTTTTCGCAACATTTTGTCGTTCAAGTGAAACAAGCGGTGTTTATGCGCGGTGTTGTTTGCACCATTGACGAGCTAATTGGGCTCCTTCAATCGTTCGAGATGTTGGGGGGGCGGGGGGGGGGGGCTTAACTCGCCAGTAGAGAAAAAGTTGTTATTACATTCCCAACTATACCTACACGATAGTTCAACTCTGTTTGGAGGTAATTTGGGTTCAACGAACCGTAGTATAGTATACACTGATAATTATTGCAATGAAAACAATGATAATCCAGACCATTCGCATAATTTCTCCTTTAATCGAAACTCAACCTAAAATCGATCAAACCCTGGCGCAAACACACACTTTCATTAGACGCGTCTTGCTGTGGATAATTGGAGAGATCGTGGTCAAATTTATGAAATTACTATAAATGCTGAAACGACCGCTCCGGAAAACTAGTAAGCGTTGTGGTTTCTGAATCTCCGCCAAACACAACGTTACTCAGCAGAGACGGTACGCGAGGTCATATCGATGATCTTCGTAAAGTAAGTCATTCTACCGACACCCTTACGCATGATTGTCGTTGGATTTAATCGCTACTTCGTCCAAATCATAATTGCGTTATGATTTTATTTGTTGTAACTTCAACGGAGGAGCTCCAGAATGAGGATAATCATACTTAATCTATTAAAAAAAAATTTGACTATCCGATGAAACGCCCTGAAGTTCCCGTCAAGATGAAAGGTATTGAGATGTGTGTTTTTATTGACACCGGGAGTCGGATCACGTGTCTTTCCGAAAGTTTTTATGGAAAACACAAAAATCTCTTTAATCGGTGTGACTCTTTTCCGGTCGTTGGTGCTAAAGCGTTAGGCCTGATCAGGGAGAGATCGGCCATAATTATGAGACAGATCGATGTTAATCTTGAATTCGGAAATTCTAAAGAAAAAATTGATCTCTTTGTAGTTGTAGTGTATGAAGGTGAGCACTGTGTATGAGTGTATAGTATCCTTGAATATTATAAGAAGAGCATGAGTCAGTCTCTGCTCCGCCTTGTACGCGCGAGCACGTATATTGTAACTCTTTGTATCTCTAATAATAAGCACACTACGATATTAATGATAATGAACCTACAGTTGCTTATTGTTGCAAGTGTATCCTTTTCTGGCTCCTAACATTCTATACTTTTCACTGGGGACGAGGATGTTTTTTTTTTTAAAAAGAGGAAGTAATTGACTATGTTTAGTGAGTAGCAAAGGCAGGCACAGTGCATAAAAGAATAGTGCGGTATTCAGAAAATTGTAAATGGGTGATAGAGCATCTGAGGAAGAACAGGATTAAAGTGGAAATAAAGCTAAGGGTGTTAATTAAGCTTATTATTAATATAAAGAACAAGTTGTAAGTAAACTTAAAGCAAGAGACGTACGTGTAGTCGAGAGTGAAAAGTTAGAATTGTTGCGTAAAGGGCCAACAGAGATCGGTCGTAAAGAAATCGCTAACAAACAAAAAGAGAATCTTAACTGAGATAAAGGTGTTAAGGACGATACATTAGGGAAAGGGCAAGAAGATTCTGAAGATCGAAATTCAGACAGCAGCAGTGACAGTGAAATGGCGTCGGAATCATCTAGGCTTGAGTTTCGACTGAAATGCGATAATTGGGAACTATTTATTGAGAAATTGAAAATTTATTTTGAGGATAAGGAAATCACCACAGATAAGAAAAAGGTCGTGAACTTGTTAACCAAATGTGATGAGGAAGCATTTATGTTGTTGAGAAATTTGTGTGCCCCAAGTAAGCCAGCCACTAAAACTTTCAAAGAGCTCAGGGAATTAATGGATAGTCACCTTTGTCCCAAGCCATCAGAAGTCATGGAAAGGTGCCGTTTCAACCAAGCTAGGCAAAATGTATCTAAATAGGTAGCAGAACTCGCGGCAAGACTTAAAAGTATGTCGTTGCATTGTATTTTTTTCGAATTAAAGAGTGCACTCCGTAATCAATTTGTCTGTGGCATCAGAGATGAATCTACAAGGATAGAATTTTTCAAGACCAGTAAATTAACATTCGATGCCGCACTCGCAGAGGCAACGGCAAGAGAAAGTGCGATGAAAAACGCCTTAGGCTCAAAGCAAAAGTTGGAACATCGCAATCCCGAAGAGCAGATTTTCGCCTTGAAGAATAACTACAATGATAATCATCAGCAGAGATACAAATGGACGTATCAGCCAGCTCACAGCGAAGGCATTACTTCGGGAAATTTACAAACATCGTTTAGTGCACGAGATAATCTTGGGAGAAGTGCGAGAGCACAAGAGCGGTGTTATTGTTGCGGGAAGCCGAATCATCGAGCCAACGTTTGTCAACATAGATTTAAGACTTGTAACTTCTGTAAAGTACAAGATCATTTGGAAGCAGCTTGTAGGAAGATATTCAAAGAAGGAAAGGTAAAATATCTACAGGGGTAAGAAGAGAATTAAAAGGAGAACGCAAGAGGAGGATCGACAAACTTGTATCGCGAAAGTGATTTTTTCTGTTTGCAAGGGCACACTAAAAACGAGGGTAAATATATAAACGGTAAATTAGTTTAAGAGGCAAAGGCATGCGATGCAACCCCGATGTCCTTACAGGTCGTTATTATTTATATGCGTCTTTTAATGGAAGTAGATACAGGTATTTATTTCACAGTTATATCCAAAAAAACTAAAAATGAAACTTTCAGGGATTTACAAATGAGCGAAACAGATAGATATTTATGCGGTTATCAGCATAATTCCTTATATCCAATAGGTCAGCTAAAAAACTTGAACGTAACTTGAAATGATGGAACAGCAACGTTAAATTGTTTAGTAATGTCGGGTGCAGGGCCGCCATTAATAGGCCGACAATGGTTGCGAGCTTTCGGTTACTGGTCCTTAAAGTTTTCAGCAAACGAAGAATTTAACACTTATAAGCTCGATTCTGTATGCGTTGAAAAATAAAATTAAAGTAGAGCTGAACAGATTAATAAAAACAGAGTATCTAGAACACGTAGAATCTAGTAAATGGGCGACCCCTATTGTACCAATAATTAAAAGTAATGGTAATGTAAGAGTATGTGGAGATTTAAAATTAACTATTATTCCATTTATTGTAATGCATAATCACCCGCTGCCTGGCATAGATGATATATTTCGTGTACTGCAAGGCGGTAGGAAGTTTTCACAATTGGATTCAAAACATGCATACATTCAAATACCAGTAGAGGCTAGCTCCAGGCCGTTGTTGACAATCGCGACGCACATTGGATATCTGCGTTATACGAAAGCCGCCGAGGGTATAGAGGGTATAGAGGCGTCAGGTCCCGGAGAATTTAGAAAGATAATAGAGAGCTGTTAAAAAGGAATACCAAGTGTTATTGCGTATCTCGACAATATTTATATCAGCGGCAAAACCGACGAAAAGCACGCGGAAAATTTATATACTGTTTGTAAACGATTGTAAGATAACGGATTGCGTCTTAATGATTTTAAATGCAAGTATTTCAAAACTAGTATAGAAGTATTAAGCTTTGTGATTGACGAGAGCGGTTTACATAAGGCAAGGTCGAAAGTTAAGGCAATGGTTGAAGCTCCCAGGCCCGAGAATACAAAGCAGCTACTTGCGTTTCTGGGACTTATTAATTTTTTCGATAGATTTTTGCCAAACCGCTCCTATAATCTTAAGGCCTTATACGAATGCGCTAATAGTAAAGAATTTAACTGGAACACAGAGTGCGATAAAGCTTTTAAATTGGTAAAGTAGGAGCTAATATCTCCACGCGTTTTGGCACATAATGATCCTAACGAGGATATAGTACTCGCGTGTGACGCTTCAGGCAACGGCCTTTCGGCGATACTCTCGCATGCATATAAAAATGGCAGCGAACGTCCTATCGCGTATGTGTCAAAAAAAATTTCGAAAAAGGAATTAAGTAGGGCTATTATAGACAAAGAGGCGAGTGCGATAGTATTTGGGTTTAAAAAGTTCTATGATTATATTTATGGCAAAGAAATTACATTAAGAACAGACCACAAGCCCTTAGAGTATATTTTAGGCAAAAATAAAGGTAATCCGCTAACGGCAACAAGCAGGCTGCAAAGGTGGTCTTATTTCTTATCAGGGTTTAAATATACAATCGAATACGCAAGATCAGAAAAAAATGGCAACTGTGATGCTCTCTCAAGGCTTCCTGTTCACGATGACCTTGAAATTTCTGAAACAGATTTTACTCCCATTTATTATATCAGAGAAGGCCTTGAAAGAGTTGATCATTTTGAAATCGCTAAGGAAACGAAAGTTGACCCCGTTTTAAGCAAAATTATCAGGTATTGTACTTTTGGTTGGCCGATAGATAGTAGAAATTTAAACGATGAGAAAAAAATTTTTACCAAAAAAAGTAGATTTAATTACAGAGGATGGTTGTCTATATTGGGGGAATAGAATTATTCCGGAAAAGTTCCGTGGCATAATATTTCGCGAACTGTATCTTTCTCATATGGGCATAGTCCAGATTAAAATGTTAGCAAGGTCTTATTTATGGTGGCCAGGTTTAGACCAAGATATAGAAACACTAGTTAAATTATGCAAGATTTTCTAGAAGAACAAAACAGACCGGCGCATACTTTCCTAACACCATGGCCATGGCCAGAGAAAGCATGGAGCCACGTGAATGCAGATTTCGTTAAATGACGAATTCAGACGAGAACAAGTAGTTTACGTTGCTAGTCACACATTTAAGGGAGCTAAGCGCTATTATTTTACTACCGAGCTCGAGCTCTTAGCGATTCTCTTTGCGTTGAATTAATCTCGCTCCTTTATCCTCGGAACAAAATTTACAGTTTAGACCGATCATCACGCCCATACTTATTTGTTTTCTTGTCAAACTCTAAGTGGTTGATCAAAACGTTGTCATCTGGTGCTTTAAAATCACGATTTCGCGATATTACACATAAGGGGATCAGGAAATAAAGCAGCTGACACAGTCAGCAGACAGTTACGGGGTTGTAAAACGCAGGAGCAAGATACAAATGCTATAAATTCATTAACCAAGCATTTGTTTGCAACAGAGATCATGAATCAGATAAAAGACCTAGAGCGCGTACATGATTCAAATGAAAGAATTGAGGAAAATCAAGGATGACTTTAATGATAGTTATCAATCGCGGCATTACGATTTAAGTTATGGGCTATTGTACCTGACGATTGGTTGTAAAAAAGACTCATCATCTCAAAGGATTTTTTAATTTCATTGATTCGGGAAATCCATCAAACTATAGTCACATTACTGCACTAAAATGTTACTGGTTCGTGAACAAAGCGTTTTTATGTGCTAATATATGCTTTGATAGCCAAAGGAATAAATGTTTCTGAAAAGTGTCAAAAAATCAAGCCATTTACGCTTTCTTATCATTTTGAGACGAGACCGATTCTTCCAAAGGGGCCACGTGACTTACTAGCCGTCAAATTTTACGGATCGTTGCCCACAGCGCGCAGGGGATTTGAATACGTTTTGGCGACGGTTGATGTTCTTAGTAAGTTTGTGGTTTTTTACCCCTTGAAAAAGGAAACCACTGCCGTCACTCTTAATCGAATTGTGAATCACTATATTGCTAATTATAGAAAGCCCGAAAAAATTCAGAGCGACCATGGTACGCAATTTACGTCTTGAAAATGAGCTTGGAAAAAAATCAGAAAGTGGTATAAAGGTAGTTTTTTCCTCAATATGGCATCGTCAGAGCCATTTAGCAAAAAGAGTAATCAAATAGGATAGAACCTTATTTAGGATATTAATTAAAGATGAACACTTGGCATGGATGACTTACGTCAATTCTATTCAAGATTTAATGAACGAAACCCACCACAGCAAAACCGGTTGTACCCCCCTATAGATTAACCAAAACAAAAAGCCTACTCGTTCTTGGGAAAGGTATTTGCCGAAATAAAACATCAGGTAATCCTTATGGTTAAAAGCTACTCTTTGTAGCTATAAATATTCGTAATAACTGTATGCTCCGGGCTAACAAATTTTATCACTGTAATACTCTTCAGACGTATAATGTTGGTGATATAGTATTGGTAAAAACGTGTAATTTTTCGATGGCGTCAACTGGAGTAACTGCCAAATTTCTGGCCATATATGAAGGGCCGTTCCAAGTCACGCACGTCATAAATAACTGTACGTATCGTATTTCCGACCGAAAAACACGTTAATAAAGAAAAACGTATCACAGGACTGAGTTACGTCCTTTTTTAGCGATGGATAAGGAGCAACCGCCGGAACCAATAACGGTTAAATCAGAAATAAAAGTGCATGAGGCTGCAGTTCTTGCAAATTCAACAGAGTATCCGGACCCTCACCTAGCAAATCGAGGAGACTCATTCTGAAACGGCATTAGCGAAAGAGCCGGTTTATCATAAGAATGATAACAATCTTTTAAGCATCCACTTTGATGAGCCGTGGGATGAATTACGCGATCCAAAAACGAACTAATACTATAATATTCACGAACGTATGTATTAATCATGACCATCTAATTTATATGTCTAGGTATGGTAGCCAAAATCCTTGTTTCAAAACGAACGTTTGAACACCTAATTCGTGATTTAAAGCATCTTGACCAGAAAGTCCAAAGTCTTATGGACAAAGAGAAGCGACAGCGCTGCGTCCGAGAAGTCAAGAGGGATTGCCGTTTCTACGACGAGTATAATAAGAAACGCGACCGTGCTGACGCCGAGACCCAAACGGACCTGTCCTTTCTTCAACAGCCCGAGCGTGACGTGGAATGTGGACTCCCGTCAAGGCAACAGGTGACTAGCCTGGACAAAAGGCTACAAAGGCTACATTTAACCTGAACAAATTCTATACCGGGACAAGTTATCCATAAAATTTTTCTAGTTGTCCAGCTCAGGGCCGCCAGTCTGACGCCGGCCCCTCTAAGGACTGTCCTATGACGTACTTTATACGTTGAAGTTGACTCTCCATGCCCGCGATATAATTTTTAACATCATAAGCAAAACTTGTCGGTTGATCATACAGTGTCGCATCAAAGAAAGGTAAATCAATACGTAAGTTATGTATGGCCTACCGCGCCGCCCCCCACCCCGCGCGCCCCCCCCCCCACCGGACCGGTCCAGAGCACGCGCGCGAGTTGCGCGTTAAAAGCGGAAAGATTATGTAAAGGTCGATGTTGCGCGTATCTCTGTTGTTCCAAATTGCGAAGCCTGTTTTCCTGGTTTAACCAGTATATGTTCAAGACGCTCACGAGTCTTGATAAACGTGTCTCATTATGTCAGCATTTCCTCGAAACGCTGATTTAAATTGCCGACTTGTCAAGCCACATTGCACAGAAGATCGTCTGCTATTGCGCTATTGCGGGGCACTGAACAGGGACGCCAAGGTTTCCTGTATTACCGAATGCCCTAGACGACGCGCTGTGTAGAGTTTTGTCGTAGCTTAGCAACAACAAATAATCCTTACGCTCGGTCTTATTTGCTTGCAACCGAAGCGTCCTATCAAACGATGGCACCAAGCGCATTTGTTAACGTTTCGCGCTGGCACCCGGGCCGGCTTCCGTGCCCCCCTGGAATGTCGCCGCTACGTCACGTGTTACAACGATGTTCACGATTGCCTAAGGTGTTATTATTCACACTGAAAATATTATTTATAAGTAAATTCTTATAAAAATCGGTAACATTTAGAAGTATGGTTATATCTTCTTTTGGGTAACAGACACACTTACAGGTGAAAACTAAATCTTATATGTATGATAACAAATCCCTCTGATTTTTATAAAATTCTAGATGTAGCTTTTTTGTATTGAAGCAGAAAGAAATGGAACAGCACCTAGCTATAGATACAAGGTATCAGAGGAATTAAAAATAATAAGATCAATACAGGTTGATCATTGCAAATTGATAAACATTATTCCACAATAATGGAGCCGAAATAGGGATTATAGGTAAAATCAAATAATAATCATAAAGAAAGAGAGAGTTATAAGAGTATTACAGAACGTTAAAAGGATGATTGGATTGTTTAGAGATAAAAAAATTAAACAAGCAAAGTAGCGGAAAGCAAAATTGAAATAAGGTTTAAGAACCTATTTGAGAATTAAAACAGAAAAAAGGGGGGATGGTAATAAGTAAAGAGTCATAAAAGAATAATTTTTGAATTTAGTCAACAGATAATAATGATACATAATATACAAAGAATAAAGAAAAGGATTACTAGAATCAACAGCACAGCCAAGAAGGATTTTTACGAGAATATATTCATGATTAATAATAGAATATCTTGGGACAAACAGAAAACAGAAAAAAGACAGAAGAAGAAAGAATTATTGAATACTGTTTTAAGAATCGGCAAATAATTTGGACGATTAATTTGACAAACATACTTCATAGATTATGTACTCACACACATACTATAGAAACTGGGCAATAGCAACAATCTATTACATTTAAAAAGCAGAGAAGAAGTAGAAGGACGTTGAATCAACAGAGAAGTTGCATTTCAAATGTAGCATACAAGATTAAAGCAAATGTAATCGCAGAAAAAGTAGAAAAATCGGTGAAGTAGTATAAAATAATACAAGAAAGTAAGGCTGCTATCAGGGAAAAAAGGAATAACAAGATGATATATTTTTGTACTAAATAATATAATTAAAAGTTAATTAGGGAAAGTCATCAATAACCTATATACAATGTTTGTAGACTTTAAAACGAAATTTAATAACAATAATAGAAAAACATTTTAGGTTTAATTAGATTTAGGCAGGATAGATATAAAAAGGCCAAAAGTGATAAAAAGTATCTGAATATATACATACAAACAGTGAATTACGGTTAGGAGCAAATAAATGTATTGAAAACCATGAGAGAGAAAAGGCAAGGGTGCCAATAAAGCCAGGTACTTTTAAGATTTTTTATATGAAAAATAGACGATAGGTGGATCTAGAATAATACAAGAGGTGTAACAGGAGACACACTCAAAAATTACCATCCTAAATTGTCTAATAACGTTGTTTAAAGAAAATATACTGGAAGTGAACAAAAAAAGATGCACGCGTCGGATGCGTGACAGAAGCGATGCCTCTACGCATTATATTGTAATAAAAAGTAGGCCAATGCATTTAAAAAAAAAGCTTTTACAAGTGTTATTTCTAAATTCAGAGTACTGTTCACAATATTCACTCATTACAGAAATTTCTTAAACTTTGTGTAATTATTTCTTACACTGCTATCAATAAGCTGTTATAATTTTACAATGACTGCACCTACCGTTTTACAGATATAAAGTTTCAAAGATGGACTCTTTAATATGGGAAGTATAGGGTCACCCCTCGAAAAAGAGACTTTGTTATCGATGTAAAGAAATCCCTCTATGAAATATTTGAAAAAACTCTGATGTTATTTTTAATGCCTTTAGGAATTTATTACCAAAATTTTATATCATTAAGACGTGCCATTGTTTAAAAATCTTAATATTTATGTGATTTGCTCTTCTTTTAATATATGGGTGATTCTGCTGTAACTGGCTCAAATGAGCTTCAAATATTGCTAAAAAAAAAAATTGTTTGAAAAAAGTTTTTCGAATAATATTTCCATTGTTATTAGCATCCACAATAAGCATCCAAAGCGATTCTACTACAAAGTTTGTTCATCAAAAATTACACAAGTATTCATTTTAGTGAATTTTAGTCAAATTTTAAAAAAACACGTCTTCTTCTAGTGCGCATAAGCAAGCTGCATGTACAGCTGGAGTGTTATAACCTAGCTTAAACGCAAGCTAAAGTCAAGCCCTATCGATTCAAAAAAGATTTGATCCAATTTAGTTTTTCCAAAGAAAATTATAGCGGTTTTAAAAAGAGCATAAAGATCGCTGAGAATGAGATTTTGCCGATATTTGCCCGATATTCGTTATTTTCCTTAAAATTGCCGGAACGTTTGATTGCTGGCCCTAAATTCCACAAATTTTTTTCCAATCAATAGGGCTACGTTTCAGCTATTGTTTAAGCTTAGTTAGGACCATCTAAAATAGTGTACGGCTTCGCTCCTGGCATTGGAAGTAGCATCGCCGTTTAACGGTATATATCGCGAAAAAAAGCCAATTGGACCGATCGCCGAGACACGTGTCTCGTATTTTAGCCCAATAGGGCTGAAAAAAGAATTTTCGTCAAGATCCGTGGTCCGAAAGTAAAAGAAATCTTTACTTTGACTCTAGAGGGGTACGGAAGTGACAGCTACGGAAGTGACATTTCGAGCTTTGGGAACCTGTTACTGCTCGTAGACTTAATATAAGCAATTTTCCGCTTATAAAACAAATTTTCTTAATAAATTATACACGAAAAAAGATTTTACTCGCCTGTGGGGATAAGAGAGTGGTCGGACCAGGGGGTGGGGTATGTAAGTGACCAAAATTTTTGTACATACGAAAATTGAAAATCAGAATGCTTATAAATTAAAGGGATTGAAACCTTTGGCAGCTTTAGCCCGTGCATTGGTCTTGTATTGATGTAAGAATAAAAAACTGACCACTAGAAGGTGTTACGAAATTTAACAGTGTAGTTTTAAAAGTGATTTCCGCTGTTACCGATGTTTCAGTACAAATCGTGGGAACAACAGTACGTGATGAAAACTCTTGCTTGTTGATTAAA
>JAPYYV010021069.1:0-15535 GCA_030522625.1 Copidosoma aretas
AGATCGAGTGGCTTATTTAAGTTGATTATTTTGAATAATAAATTCGTTAAATTGTAGTAGAGAATGAAATGAGAAAGTTGTCATCATTGTAAAAATTATGTAGACTAAGATTTGATTTGTTTCTACTCTTCAATCTAATTGTCACCGTAGAGTATAAATATAAATTCAAAAATCTAAAATCTTAATGTATTGGTTGTGGTATTTGAATGTAAAAAATTTTCAATTTAACAGATATTAAACATAAAATTTTTACTACTCTTTTTCTAAAAAAAATCTGAGTATTAAAAGAACAACATAATGGAATTCTCTACTTTTGATACGATATAAAACGCAAGAAAATTATCTTGTTGAGTTAACATATATATGAATTCGATAAACAAATAGAAAAATATTCGTAAATGTAAATCGAAGTAAGAAATCGAAGTAAGAATTAACATGATTAGAGTGCGCGAAGCGCGTCTAAAATAACTAGTAAGAATAAAAATCCCATTTGATTCCAAGAACAAAACGTTACACAAACAAGAACGTAACAAATATGGAAACAGTACGCAAAACTAAAGCACTGTTATTGTACAAAGAGCAACGTTCTACTGCGAGACCACATTAGGGTTGCGCTTGTCTAATGCCTGACCAGTCAATATCTTGCACGTATAACGGCCCAACGTCATTTTTTTTATTTTCTATATATGTATATATACATAAGTATTTAATAGCGAGCAAGCTAAGTATATACATATATAGGTACGTGCAGGCGCGCAGCTCCATGGATAGAATGAGAGATGTAAGTGAAGGCGAGTGGATACATGATGCAGAGAGAGAGAGAGAGAGAGAGAGAGAGATTAAGAGAGAGGGAGAGAGAGTCGGAGGAAGGGTAGAGTTGCTAGAGAGGAGATGGCTCAAGCTGAGACTAGCTGGTTACGAGCATGGCACTTTTGCACAACCGGTGACCTCTCGATGGCCTTTCGGTTCTGCACTCCACAGTCACGTCTCGCAGTCCTTGCCTCACCTATACCATCAGGTACACCTAAGTAGGAGCGCTTTTACGTACAGTATAGGCGTTCGTGTGTAAGAATATAAGACAGGTACAGTGCCATTGGTAGTAGCATTATTCCAGGACGTAGAAGGTTTAAGAAGTACGACTAACATAGAAAACTCTGATATTACAACAGGTTGATGCCCCACTGTCACCACCGCAGCATATAAACCGCAGCAGATCGATTTAATGGCTCTGCCTTACTTGCTCTTGAATCATCTAACCCCTTTCTTTTTTATTCTTGTCGTTTACTCTCTGCAGTCAGCGGTAATATGTACTTGTTTGCTTATCTATTATATTATTTGCAGCTCCATTCTTTTGATTTCTACTCGACTCTGTCAGCACTTAATTAATGGATTTGAAATATTAATTTCTCATAACTCTACGGATTCTTGCTGTATATATGAGTCAAAATAGGTTGAATTTTTATAAACCCTACTAGTAAACCATGCCACTCGTAAAGACATTAACATTTAACATACAGAAAGACTAAATATCCCTGAAAGCAAACAGGATCTGTGGAAACGTCATCGGTTTAATATTTAACATTCTGTTCAATGGCTAGCGTCTTAAATGTGCATTTTTTTCTAATTCTTGTAAATTTCAAAGAGTGCTACTGCAAAAATGATCGCATTATGTTGGCAATACTATGAATTTTATTAATTAATTATCGTACGACGATGTCAGCTGAGAAAGCAGCTCTCACTAGCCAATGATGATCATTTATTTAATCCCGATTTCTTAGCTGAGGTACTGTTTACGCCTCAGCCTTTCTCATTCTCCAATCACTCTCTACCTCAGGGCCGTATTATGCCTTTTACCGCCCTACGCCAATATCATTGTGCCGCCCTTTAAAAGAGAGCATATTTCCATTTATATATATATATATATATTTATACATATACATATCAAACAAAATTTATCACCCTTTGATCTCTCAAAAAATTAGATCAACAATTAGCTGTTGTTCTGTACAACGTTGATGAAGCATGCTTTGTAAAGAATTAAACAAAAAAGCTTTATTTAATTATTTGCAAACCCTCAAGCCACCACTGCAATGCATAGTATCGCCGCACCTAAATCCTTCTAATGTCCGACATGTTCGTCAGAAAATATTTTAGTGCATACGCCGTTGATATAAAAATACTAAATAAGTGGATTTCTAACGAATTTACATAATTTAACAAAAGCAGAAATATCGCAAAAAACCGGGGAATTAGTTAATTAGTTAGCTTTTATCCTGACGATTTAGACCATAGTTTGAATATTGAGTGCCAGCATTTTGGAGCGTATTTAAAATCAATCAAAATTATTAAATCATCCGCATTAAATGTAAGTAAATTAATTGGCGACAGTAAGTATCTAGAAATTTATCCTCACGTTTACATTGCACTGTCCATATTTTTGTGTTTGATGGTTACGAACTGTAGCGGCAAAAAATCATTTTCACTCTTGCGTAGAATTAAAAATTACTTACGTTCTACTTAAGGTAAAGAAAGACTTAGCGCATTAGCAAAACTTTGCATCGAAGCAAGTTTTCCGAAGCAGTTAGATATAGAATCGTCGATTGATAGTTTTGCACAAAACAAAGCACGGAAAATTCTCCTACAAAAATGTTGTTGGCAATAACATAAAAAAACTGTACGCAATGTTGATTTTTAGTACAAACAAAAAGTTTTATACGTATTTTAATGAATTGTTATTATTTTGACGAACAATTAAATTAATCCAGGAACACATTTTTCAAATTTTTAGAGGAAAAAATAAGCTTTTAAACATTTTTTTTATTCAAATCGTGTCGCACCTGCCACAGTGCCGCACAGTGGGCCGAAACGGTTTTTTCGTCCAAAAATCAAATATCTCAATAACGAAGATAGATAGCAAGAAAATTCTTTCTGGAGCGTCTTCGTCATTAAACGTAGAATATAGAAAAATTAAATTGTTTTTTAACCTACAAAATCTGCTCAAGATAGATTTTTTCACGAAAAACAGAATATGGCTCGAAAAAAAAAATTGAAATATAGTCCTGGTTAGAAAAGGAGTTTTTTTAAATATTTTTGTGCCAAACATAATATTTTCTAATTATTTGAACCCCTAAAAATGCTTAACATAAACTCAAATTTTCCAAAATGTAGAAATACGCTACCTTATTGTATTATTAGATATTCAGCTAGGCCAAAAATCCAGATAGCCAAAAAATTCTTCATAGACTAACTTTTTCACTTGATATAGACTCCAAAAAAATATAAAGATGTATGCACGGCACTTTTTTAATCTTAAAAACTTGTTCAAACTCAGATTTTGACGCAAAAAATTTAAAAAACGGTTAAAAAAATTATAAATAATTAGCGTCAGACAAAATATAGGTATTTTTTTATGTTTGCACTTAAGAACATACATTTTTTTTCTTAATAGCTACTCGACATAACCTAAAACAACTTAAAAACCCCAAATATGCCATTTTATTTGTTTGGCTAATACGTAGCTCTAAAACACCTTTATATAGAATCAAAATTTTTCTTGTATCGATATAGTTACTAGTTTAAGAATTTTAAATAATTTAAACGATTCATGTAAAGCAGCTCCTTAACCTTAAAATATGTTTCATATCAGGACTTTTCCACAAAAAACAGAAAACTGGTCAATCAAATATTAAGGATCACATTTTGACTGTGGAATAGAGGTACACACGCAATAAATACCAAGCACTTTATTTAAATTGAAGTCAACTATCAACTTGGCTCTATTACAAAGTACAGAGTGATAATAGGTATACAATAAACTGGTCATTTCTATACGGCGTGACAAGTTGTACTCGTGCAGCCGAGCGCATCCATCAAATGCTTTGTGTACATAAATATATATGCATCCATAAACTGTGCCTGAGCGGTGCAATATGATGATCTTTTCGTGGGAGTCTCACCGTATACGTATGTACACTCTCTTACCTATTCATCATTATCATCATCATTTTTAGTTTTACTATCATTTTTAAAAAGGACAAGTGATACTAAATAATTTAAAAATAAAATAAATACGTGAGAGTGTTGGTATACACTCACACCTACACTTCATCACCTGTATGCATCATTATTATAATACTTATTTTTAGTATTACTTTTTTTTTACAGGAAACCAACATGCAATACTAAAGAGGTCAAAAAGAAAATAAACTGGTACAGTCGGGCATAATTATACAGTAAGACTCTCACGCAAAGATCATTACAGTTCAGACGCAGTTAACCTGTATATATATATATATGACCACAAAGTATCTGGCTGCACTAATGCACGAGTGCAACTTGTCACGCCGTATAGAAGTGACAGCACCTCTGAGAGAGTGGACTACCACCAATACACAGTAGATTTGTTCGGGGTAGGACCTCGGAATTGTTCGGAGGAGCTCCGAGGCCTCCAAAAATATATAGCTACACATTGAAATATATAACTGTATCGGTGGTCACAGAGGCCTCCGAGCTCCTGCGACGTCCTACCCCGAACAAATCTAATAATTGTACAGTTTGATGCGCGGGACAAGCGGTACCGTCACAATGTATGGCAGTGGCAACACTAACGATCAAGCTGACGCTACGCGACCTCACCCGTTTACTCGTACTACTTGTCCCCTCTCGTAGCTGTGACTTCTTATCTCCGTGCACTCCCTTCCTTCGTATCGATCGATTCCTGGTAAGTACAAAGATCTAACTCTGCTTAGACAGAAACATCTAATGACTTTGATAACTTTTTACTTGACTCGTGATCGATAACTGGTTCTAACATCAAAGACTGCCTTGATGTAAATATTGTTTCTACTCTTTCATTGTTTTATTGATTAAAATATTTAGTCAATAAAGAGTAGTAAAGAGATTTAGCTTTTGATTATTGCAATAGTATTGAAAATGTTTAATTAAGTAATGTTAAATTAATTATTTAACTTATTAATCTACAAAAAAAAATTTCTCTTCCTCATAGAAGAAGCTTCGTTATGGACGAAAAATCGGATATCGAGAAAACATGTTAAAAATATGTTTGATGAAGTTTAAAATCGGAATACACTATTTTGGCTGATTTTTGTATTTGGATAACTAGGACTGCTGAAACAAAAGATCGATTTCATCGATTCGATTTTTCTTTATTTCAATTTTATCGTCTTTGGATTATCAATTTTTTCAAAAACAAAAGTGGGTGCTTGGGCACCCAAGTATGAAGTTATACTTCTTTGGCGGAGAATATTTGAATGTAGATATAGCTTTTACGAAACAATATTTTAAATAACACAATTCGATGTATCTGAGTTGGTGCAATTATCGTTAAAATAAAGATATTCTGTAATTGGGTGTGGTTGTCCACTAAAACATTTCTATTTTTCCGACTCTCTGTTTATTTACCCTGTAGGAAACCTGTTGAATTGTTATTTTGGGTCTATCTTTTTTTCCCGTCAAGATATAGCGTTTTTTCTGTTTTTGAAGGTTATGTTGATCTCAAATTATTTCAGAATAATTTTTACGTATTCGTATTAATATCCTTAACATGCTGTTATTTTTATCGAAATTTTTTACTATTTTTTTACTCAGATATACCCGAAATTAGGAAACTTGAGGTTATGCCGTAACGTCGATTAGAAACTTTTAAATTGTCCGCTTCGTACCCTCCGAAAACCAATAAAAATTGTTGTTTTTAGGCTATAAACTGCCTTTTTGTTCAAGACATTGCTTATTTTTGAATATTTCGAGGTGATATGTGTACAAAACCGTAAATAATTAATTCTGCATACTTGATATGAATTTGTAAATAATCAATAATTTTTTCCAAAATTTTTCCATCTCAAATCCATATAGATACATCCAAAACACTGAAAATTAAGGTTATGTTTTTACATCAACCAACATATCTTTATTTGTGATCCGCGATGATTTTCTGTTCCTTTAGAAAACCTATAAGAATTGTTATTTTTGGTCTATCTTTCTTCCTTTTCAAGATATCGCGTAGTTTTGAATATTTTGAGGTTAAGTCATAATAACAACCTGTTAAATCAATATTGGGCGTCTGCATTGATCTGCCGTGCGTGCAAAAATTGTTTGGTAATTTTTTACTGTATTTAAATAAAAATACTTAGTAATTAGTCTTGTCATGTGTGAATGTAAAACTAGTAGAAAAAAATTATTTAATTAGATGAATAATTTACTAATGTATTTCATGAATCAAACATTTAAAAACAAATTATTTGATGGACAGTGAATACAAATTTCAATTAAAAATAAGTTATGAACCACAATATTAGAGAAAGTGAGAGTAACTGCCTCGAAAAGATAGCGATCGGGGCTTTTTTTTAGGATTCGAATGAAAATTAAAAATTTACTTCCGCTACATATTCATAGAGAGTAAAAATTTTGAAATTGTTGACTTACTCCCGTGCATAACGCGCCAACAGTAGTACCTTATAATTTTAAAAATCACCTTGCTCACAAATGAAATAATTTTGTAAGAATAAGACGCAATGACAATCAAATAATTTATCCATTACACCTTGTATATAAATTAATAAATAATGAAAAAAGGGTATGCCTCTTTCTTTCTCTCTTTTTTCCCAAGTCTGTACGAACGGTAAAATAATGTAAAACTTTGCTTTCAAGGTTTCGAAAAAAATAATTTAATTATATAAATATATGATTAATAATTTATAATTAATGAACATAAAAATAAAATATTTATTAACAAATCAATTAATAAATAGTAAGTAAAAATTTTCTTTCAAAAAAACTTATGAACCAGCGTATAAGAGGCAGTAAAAGTAATGAACTAAAGGGATAGCTCGTGGCTAGATAGGTACGATGCTCGGCTCACGTGCAGCAGGTCGTATGTTCAAATCTCGTGGAATATGTTTTTTTTTTTTTTTTTTTTTTTTTTTTTTTTTTTTTCTTTTTTTTTTTTTTTTTTTTTTTTTATGTTTTTTTGTTTTGTTACGTTTTGCGGTAAAAAAGAGAATAGGAATTGAAATGCACCGTCACACGTTTTAGAAAGAGAGAAGAGAGAGACTGAATAGGGTTTCAAATTCTCTTCCGGTTGCGAAAGAAATTCACTTTTGTCACACATTTTAGAGAGAGAGAGAATCTTGAAATCATTGATTTACCCCTTGCATAACGCATCTATAGAAGTATAAGTTCAAAAATGTATTATTTTGCCTATAATGTTGTCATGGAATATTATATATTAGATCATCTGATAAGTCTTGAAATTACTTGTAAAAAAAGTTGTTGGATGAAATAAAAAGTCGCGCTTTACGCGTACTTAAAATTCGATGGAATCGTCGAGAAAAATTAAATACTTGCATATAAGTACTATCCGAGAAAAATTAATATTACTATGAAAAAAAAAGATAATCGATTAGGGTGCACGGAGAAAATTTTACTTCCTCAAAGCTGATGTACAAAGTGGCGACATCGAGAAACACGAAGTATATATCGAGAGTATCGATGTAAGCGCCACATACATCGCGATTCTGGAAGTAAAATAAAATATTTCCTGATTCTAGAAGTGTGCAAAATTTACTTCCCAAATCCCGAAGTAAATATTTCGTAAATGCGCATTCCCGATGCGCGGTCGGGCGTACTTGAGGAATCTCTGCTTACGATTCCTACTGTATATAGTCATTGACACATATGTGCTGATATATGTAGATATCCACATTTCTGGTTGAATTGATGAATGTACTTGTATATTTTGTCATGATAATGTTATACAGCTGTTCAAAAAAAAGGTGGCAAACGATTACGTCTTAATTTTTTACAAAAATTTAGAAGTGCAAATTTATCAGTGTAGGCAAAAATCTACCCTACAATCGTAAAACTTGAATAGTGGTTCCTGTTGAAATCAGTTGCAGTTTTTCATTTGTCAACTAACAAGCATTCAATAACTTTTCTGAAATCCAACTCCACTTTTTTCTCAGTAATATGGAAACATAATATAATGAAACACTAGTTTGCAAAATCTCTAAATCAATGATACGGATAAATATACATTCGCCATTGTACTAATCCAAAAGATTTGTATAATTCATTATCATCTTTGATTCAATAATTCTTCTTGAACATGTCGATAAATTTTATTAAACTAGGGCCCTGCACGCTTCGCGCGCCAACCCCCAACTATTAACCAAACATATTCATTTCCATTATTTTTCAAGAAAAATAAAATCATTAGCTATTTTACAACAGTCTCTCAGCTAGTCTCAACCAATCAGATCAAGAGTTATTCTGTCGACAGTCACATGTAACTGATTCTTTTAGGAGAGAATTCTTGTTTTTAAATTTTCCCGCTCTCAGCTAGTCTCAACCAATCAGATCAAGAGTTACTCTGTCGACAGTCACGAGTAACTAATTCTTTTAGGAGAGAAGGGTGCCTTGAATACTTCTTGAATAGTCAAATCGATTCTAATCTAAAACCCTGCAGGAAGGCTACGATAAGCTGATACTAGACTTGTGTGCATGTAAGCTTGTCTCAAAAGCCAAGTATTTATTTGATGTGGTACTCTTACTTCTGTATATCTACAGACTGGCATGCACAAAGGCTCAGAACCAGGAACAGATAACCAGAGCTACTTTGTACTGGTCTCAATTGAAATAATTCGATGTAGGTATCGAAGACTATTTATAAGCAAAATCAATTGCAAGTGTAGAATAAATTTTAAATCAAATCATGTTTTGTGAAAAAAACCGTTGGATATTCAATATAGAATTGATCTTTCTTACTGACTTGTTACATGAATAATTTTATTCAAAAATACTTAAATAGTACTCAGGATCAAATAACAAAACAATTAAATTTGATCAACTTGTCAAATTATTCATCCAAGATTTTGTTCAAATACGTGTATTCACAAAACGATTTTCCATGTCTTTTATAAGAAAAAATAAATGAATGATTTAGTGAGAATCTAAATTTTAACTGAGACCAGTACAAAGTAGCTCTGGTTATCTGTTCCTGGTTCTGAGCATTTGCGCATGTCAGTCTGTAGATATACAGAAGTAAGAGTACCACATCAAATAAATATTTAGCTTTGGAGACAAGCTAACATGCACACAAGTCTAGTATCAGCTCATCGTAGCCTATCCGTAGGGTTTCAGATTAGAATCGATTTGACTAAAGTATTCAAGGCACCTTTTCAATAAAATTTATAGACATGCTCAAGAAGAATTATTGAATCCAAGATAATAATGAATTATACAGATCTTTTGGATTAGTACATTGGCAAATGTATATTTATCTGTATCGTTAATTTAGAGATTTTGCAAATTAGTGTTTCATTATATTCTGTTTCCATATTACTGAGAAAAAAGTGGAGTTGGATTTCAGAAAAGTTATTGAATGCGTGTTGGTTGGCAAATGAAAAACGACAACTGATTTTAACAGGAACCACTATTCAAGTTTTACGATTGTAGGTTAGATTTTTCCTACACTGATAAATTTGCACTTCTAAATTTTTGTAAATAATTAAGACATAATCGTTTGCCATCTTTTTTTTTGAACATCTGTATAAAATTATCATGACACAATGTACAAGTACATTCATTAATTCAACCAGAAATATAGATATCTACATATATCAGCAGATTCAGCACATACTATGTATCAATGACTATAAACAGTAGGAATCGTAAACAGAGATTCCTCAAGTACTCCCGACCGCGCATCGGGAATGCACATTTACGAAAAATTTACTTTGGGATTTGGGAAGTAAATTTTTCATACTTCGAGAATCTGGAAGTATTTTATTTTACTTCCAGAATCGCGATGTATGTGGCGCTTACATCGAGATTCTCGATGTATACTTCGTGTTTCTCGATGTCACCACTTTGTACATCAGCTTTGAGGAAATTAAAATTTTCTCCTTATGTGTGTGGATGCATGAGTCAAAATAAATATAATCAGTTGTATCTTACGATTGCCTTGACCGATTTGGACTCCATTGGGCTTTTTTTGTACTTAAATACCTATCACCAAAAAATAAAATTTAATTTTATCGATTTGTTTTGCCTCCTTGAGGAAAAAGTTTTGCTATAGACAAAAAACCAATTATTAAAAAAACCTGTTATCAACATGTTTTACGAAGTTTAAAATCGAAATACACTATGTTTTTAAAATGTCTGTGTGTGCATGAGTACGTGGGTGTATGTATGTATGCATGTATGCATGTGTGTCATCAGTTGTATCTCAGGATTCCCCATACCGATGTTGATATGACATAGCTTTTTTTTGTTCTTTGATATCAATCACCTTTAAAAAATAAATTATCAACTGAATCAGATCATTTTTATTCTATTCTGATTTCATCGATTTTTGATAATCAATTTTTTTATAAAGTAAGTTTTTCGTTATTCAACGTTGTTCAAGAATATTTTGTGGTAGAAAATCTTAAAGACCGTGTATTTTTCTAAAAAATAACATTTTTCCATGATAAAAAAAAATTCTTAAGGGTGTGTGCGATCGCATAAGAGATAATGAATATGATCAGTTATATTTAACGATTTCCTCGAACGATTTCGACTAAACAAATCTTTTTTTTTGTTTTTAAATATCTATCGCCACTGAAAAGTACAATCATCATCTTATTTATTCGTCTTTTGCTTTCTTGAAGAGAAAACTTTGATATAAATGAAAAATCACATATCTAGAAAACATGCTAGTACTATGTCCTCTGAAGTTTAGAATAGAAATACACTACTTCGATTAAAATTTCCGTTTATGTGTGTGTATTTATATGTGTGTAATCAGTTAGATTTCAGAATCCTCTTAATCGATTTTAATATAACAATGCTTGTTTTACTTTTAAGATTCCTATCTATTGAGTGTAGGTGTTTGTAGGTGTAAATTTTTAAATGTATATTAGCCATATCTTAGGACTCTGTTAACCGATTTCAATTAAACACAGACTTTTCTTTAGACTTATTTCTGCTTCTCAAAAAAAATTGTGGTTTCGCAGTCTTATTTTTCTTTCTACATTTTTGCAAATTTTGAAAATTGATTTTTGGAAAAGTTAACTATCTTGCAGTTTTGATGTATTTCACTAAAAACCGTTTTTGAATACTTATGACAACTGGAGAAAAAAATCTGGGATTTCAATGATCTTTTTTTTTTTATTTAGATTTTATCGATTTTAAACAAAAATTTTTTTTTTAAATTGATTTTTACCTTTAAATTGTCATCTTAGTACATTAATTTCTATGATTTTTTACAAGAACATAAAGTTTCAATTACTTTTTCATTCAAATTACTTTTAATTCAATTTTTCATAATCTCCATTTCAAATGTACCCGTGCTTTACCAGTCTCACCCAATCACAAAACGAATAAAGAGGCTTTATCACGTTACCCATCACTTTCTTCTCTGTACCCGTGCTTTAACAGTCTCACCCAATCACAAAACGAATAAAGAGGCTTCATTACGTTACCCATTACTTTCTTCTCTGTATAATTAATTTTCAATTCGCGCTCTTTGAAGGCAGCGACTAATCAAGTGTAGACTACGTCATAGTCAACAGCCAATCCTATTGGAGGCTTCACTTTACAGCCATCAAAACACTAAGATAAAATTTCCCTTAAGCCCGTATCGGTACATCTATTATAATATGAAAAGAATATTACATCAATCAAAATCCCCTTTTAAAGCCTTTGTACATTACAGTCTCAAAAATATGCTCTTTTTCGTAGACTAATACATGTACTGAATTACTGAAAACTAAAAGTAACCGTGTAGTCGAAGAAATGAAGCACTGAGCAAGCCCAAATTGGCGCAGTAAAATGGATTACCATGGGATTTTTTGCATTTGATTCGTAATGCCGTTCAGAAACTTTGTGAAGATAGTTATTGAATTCATCAAAGGCCGTCGTCAACTGCATGATCGCGTTCAGCGATCGTCAAAACCCCCGAGTAAGTATTTTTGTGTGGTGTTTTATAAATAAGCAGCCAAACTCTAGGAGATGACGCATTTGACGGCCATCCTGGACCCCAGAAGCCTTGGAGGCCGTCGCAGACTGTATAATCATATCCAGCAGCCCGCTAAATCCCCGGATAACAAAATTGGACTTATTTGTGCTATAAATGACCGAGTTGTAAGATTGTTATTTATTGCCTTTTAGCAGTGTATATGCACTTTTTTGAATACGTTGTATACTTATCACTATTTCAAATTTAGAGAGTAGCACTTCCACTCGCCTTTCGGCTCAGGTGGTAACTAACACCTGGAAAGGGAATGCCGTACTTTCGTCCCTTGGTGTGTAATATACTATTACTGTCCCATATGCGTCCGTTGAATGTAGTTTTATAAATTTATTCCTCTTGCTCTGACTTAATTATTATTTTTGTTCGTGAGTCATTATTTTACGTAATTTCATGTAAAATAATTAATTTGAGGTACATACTTATGTATTAAAATGACTTTAAAGAAAAAAGACGAAAAGTAATTAGGTTTATCTAATCACTTGGAATTGAATTAATTATTGCAATTACTTGTATTTTTTTTCAATTAAAATTATATTGATCGTAATTATTTAAATCACTTATAATAAATTTTTGTTAGATAGTAGTTTTTTCGTCGATTGAAAATGTAATTAAGATTGCTGAATTATTAATTACGGTTTTACTCAACGCTAGATATATAATAAAAACACAAAAATTCAGATGAAAATCTATGAAAATAGGAAATGCGGGTGTGTACAGGCGTATTTGTACAATAATTTATATTTTGTAATACATCGTCATATTAATATCAAATATAGCTTCTTTTTTATCTTTAGATCTTTCTGATTCGTTAATACATTCTTGTGTGACTGCTGTAAGAAAAAATTTAGTTTCTATTTTTGCAATCGAATACATGCTCTCTAAAATATATTTAATAGTTTAGTTTGGATTACCTATGCATGTTTTTTTTAGGTTTATGTTTTCATGATATTTTCTTTGAAGATTCCTATCACTACTGACAAAAAAAGTTTTTTAGATGAATACAAATTATGATTAAAAGCGTAGTGTATTGGATTTCCTCAGTATATTTCGACTAGATTAAAAAAATTACAGTAAATACATTGGGTTAATCATTTTAAAGATAAAATTTTATGATTGACGTAAGTAATTGTATCGAAAATATATGTAGCAATCAAGAATTAAAGATAGCAAAAATAATAGACGTTTCCACGCTACGTCTAAGGCTTTCTGCCAATGAATTGGCAGATGTTTGCATTAAAAAAGTCTATCTATAGGAAAGTCTATGATTTTTTATATTTTCCAGCGTGAAATTTTCTGAAACAAGAAAAACAAATAGGTCGATAGAATCAAAATTTTTTTCTCCAGCGATAATAGGTATCTGAACCTAAAAAAAGCAAAGATTCATTAAAATTTATTATTAATACTAGGGGCTCCGCCCCTGCGCGCTTCGCGCGCCAACCCCTCACAGTAAATAGAAAATATTTAATTTCTTGATTTTGTAAGACAAAAATTAAATACATCAATACGATTTTTTGTCACGCAAAAATGTAAACTACTGTTTTTAAATCTTATTTATAAATTTACGCACCCTTGACCGATCTCGACGAATCACAGAGCAAATAAATCGATGACCATAAATTTTGATTATTAGGAAAACATATATTAATTGTAACTGTATGAAATATTTTTTTTAAACATAAAATTAATTTTTAAAACTTAAAATTCAATTAAATTTTAATTTTTTCAAATTGGATGTTTGAATTTACCGCTCTTAACTCACCGCAGCCAATCACATGCATTACTCAGTCTACGCAACCAACCAATCCCAGAACGAATAAATCGATGACAACCAAAATTCATAGGTAGGATTATTAATAAAAGGTGAATAGCCCAATCATCGCTTACTTAAGAAGTCGATGTCCCAATATTCGATCACTTATTTTTTAGGCTTTAGCAACATTATTAATCGGATGTACACGTTAATTTATATTAAAAAATTATTATACAATGCCCAAATAATATTTAATGTATGCTTAAAGGTTTCACATGTGAAAATAATGCAAAATAATCGATGATTGGAACATGAGCGACAATTGGGCCATTCACCTTATATCGAACTTCCGATTCAAACTCGATGATTTGAACAAATTTTTTTTTTGCCTGAGTGTGCAATACATTTTGCACCCACACATGCATACTTACTATACTTTATGCCAAGTAAGTTCAACCTTCTAGCTATCTAGCTGCACACGAACCCGACACGCTGCATTAAACTTGCCCTCACGGTTAGTATGCGCACTGGGCTAGATCGCTAGCACGTTACACAGACGAGTCCAAGCAAGCGGTCAAGGACAAAATGACTCTCCTCTTTTATCTCCAATCATTAAAATTTTTTCTGTCTACATACTTCGCGCTCTATAATGGAGACGCTAAGTACGAATTTCATCGAGTGTTGTAGTTACGTGGTATGAAATAAAGTGCGTAGGCATGTGTGGGTGCAAAATATATTGCACACTCATACACACACGCAAAAATAATTATGTTCGAATCATCAAGTTTGTATTGGGAGTTCGATTTATATTAATGATCGATTTATGAACACGTAAGGACGTGAGTTTTAATTTAAATTTATATTTTGGCGTGCGGCTGAAAAATGCCTGTTTTCGACACGTTATATCAATCTCGCCCTCGCGGTTAATATGCGTATCAGTGCAAGTATTACTCATGTTCGTATGTGGCTAGATCGCTAGCATGCTACACTGACGAGTCCAAGCTAGCGGTCGAGGAGGAAACGATTCCCCTTCTTCATCTACTGTCATCTAAATTTTTCCTATCTATACACTCTGCACTCTATAATGGAGGCGACAAGTACTGATTTCAACAAGTGTTGAACTTTTTTAGAATGTTATGTAGTGCATATGCATGTATAGGTTCAAAATATATTGCCCGCACACACACAAACAAAAATAATTCTGATCAAATTATAGAGTTTGTGTTGGAAATTCGATGCATATCAACGATGAATTTACGTACAAGTTAGTACGAGAGTTTCAATTTGAATTCATTAAAGTTTGTGGAGAGAATCTTGAGATATTACTGATTATGTACAGGCTCGCGGGCGCGCACACCCACATACATACATACATACATACATACACACACACACACACACACACACACACACACACACACACACACAGAGAGAGAGAGAGAGAGAGAGAGAGATGGACATTTTTACCGGAGTAGTATATTTGGATTCTAAACTGTATAAAACATATTTTTAACTCTCAGCATGTGATTTTTATACAACACAAAGCTTCCTATATGTGCCAGTCCATTTGGTTTAGGCGCCAGGTAGAGTCCCGTGGCCTTTTCTATTAGAACAAACCCACCAAAGTTTTTTTAATGTATTTTTGCCTGCTGAACACGATTACACAGCCACACAAAAAAAAATTGTTTGTCGAGTCTGACAGTCAGACTATGCATACTATATGTTTTTGGGGTCGCTGAATCCAAATTTGAGGT
>JAPYYV010021072.1:0-13680 GCA_030522625.1 Copidosoma aretas
ACAAAGCTATACCGCGTAATGTGACGCGATAATGATGTTTTCGTTGTTTTTTTTTTTCCCATCTCTCTCGTGCGAAGCGCTTCGGCTGCAATCGAATAGAATATTATGCATGTTGTATGTTCCGGGATGTATCTTTGTGTATTATTGGTACCGTTCGAGCGGGTAATATCGGCAAATTGAAAATGCATATTACAGAGAGCCGAAAGCAGAGTTTGGGGGGGGGGGGGGGGGGGATTTACTGTACCTGCACGTAAAATTAACAACGGGCAAAAAATGTACGCATCTACAAGGGTAGGAGGCGAGCGAGTCGGTCCAAATTTTTAATGCAATTTATGATGAATCATCGGGAAACAAATTAATTTCGAAAATTTACTCGAGATGTATCGGCAAAGTATTCGCGGTAGCGCAAGATTTACATTTTGGCGGCAACTATACAGGAATTGGACGTGCAATAAAAAACAACAACGAACGAGCGAGCGAACTGCAACGATTACAAGGTAATGTCGATGATTGTAGTGCGACAGGAAAAAAACGATTCGGCACTCGAGGGAGAGAGAGAGAAGGGTATACATAAGTAGCTTGATGCGGTATACACGTGCATAATATACTACGCACGTGGTGATCAAAATTCGACTGCAGGACACAAATAATACCTACGGGGCGAGAAACAAAAAAAAAAAAAAAAAAAAAAAAAAAAAAAAAAAAAAAAAAAAAAAAAAAAAAAAAAACCCAAAAGCACCAACCCGAAGCAGGATGAATAATAAAGGCCGCGGAGGATGATAAATCAATGAGGCGCGCGTGAGCGCGAGGAAAACAAAAAAATCGTTAATATTTCACACCGCGCTGTTTAACGAACCGAGCGAGGGAGGGCAGCCATTGGTCGATCGGCATTTGCATGACGCGAATATGTGCGCACGATACACACGAGCTCGCGACGCCCGGGCGCGTATGGTCGAATCGAAATGTACAATGCAGCCAAATCATTTCGAATATTTCATAATGGGCCGGGAAATATCATTAGCCGGGTGCACGGCTGCGCGCATCGGTGACATCTCGCGCGTATCTGTATATATATATCGGGTGGGCATGTACATATATTGTGCGCGCGATACGCGCTCGCTCGGGGCATTTCTCTCTCGTCCCCTCGCGCGTCATCACCTGCGTATGCCCCGATGCAGCGTGCCATCAGCGACACTCGGTATGTATCATACAGCTATGTTCGAAAGTGATGGGATGTCGAAAAGTAAAATCGAGAAACGATGAAAGTCCTGCCCAACTCGAACTGTTCTACTCATCGGGGACCGATGGATGTATGTATATAATTATACACGTTGTTCAGTGTCCACCGAGGCATCGCGATCCGGTACGTATAAGAAGACGGTGCGCGGATTAACGTACGTATTATATACATACCTGGGGGCATGGGTACGCGTGTGTTGGCGAGGATTTACAATCGAGTTACGCGTTATACATTGCACGCGCAAGCAGGGAGAAAGACGAGACAAGTGCGGCGGACATGCCGACGGATGTATACAACACAGACGCGGAGGAGGAGGAGGACGAACCGCACGAATGCGCGTCACGGGGCATTTTAGAGCTGCGCGCACGTGCGCCCCCCACCCCCGCCCTTTCCCACAGCCTCTCGTCATCGTCGATGCCGTACGCAGCAGCAGCAGCAGCAGCAGCAGCTGGCTAAATCGCGTTTCCCATAACGCGTTTAGCCGCGAATCGCGTTGCGAGCGATCCGTGTAACTCGAATAAAATGTGCCGATGACTCGACTCGTGTGCGAGCCGGGGATTGATGTGTATACATGCACGCGCGCGCGTAGCGTTGCTGGGGGCGCGACAGGGGAGCGCGTGATGCGCGCGTACGGTTTTTCGCGGGCCTCGAGTTACTTGCTGTGAACGTTCATCGGTATTTTCCACGTATTTATACACCAATGCCGCGCAGCTTCGCGTTTGGGTGTCGATGCGCGAGTTGCGCCATCGGGTGGCTTTTCGAATGATTACAATGATTATAATTATAGTGCCAACTGGAAAAAACGAAAAGTGCGTCGAGATTCATCGAGGCGCGTGTTGGGGGATACGAATAGCTATTTACGCACCTAGTGAGCGAGGTTAAGAATGTCTTAGATTTCACGAGCATAAACGCCCGAGGCGAAGCAGAGGGTGGTTAACGTGTGATATCTATCGCATTTCTTGACCTCCGAACGTGGTGCGTGTACTATTTTTCTGCATACCCTCGTCGAAAGAGCTGATTATCTGTTTTGGAGCAGGGCAGATATGAAGCACTTTCGGCGGGGATAAGCAGAAAAGATTTTTTTTTTTTCCCGCAACTTTTTCCATGCGGCGGCTGAAATATTCATTATTGAGGCGAAGCGGAGTTAAAATTGTTAAGGTTCTGTGCACACACAGGAAACGGCATGTACGTATTGGGTACGATGACGATTTTGTGACACGTGTTTTGCGAGATAAGAGGAGCCACGTCGCCGCACGACTCAACACTGCACGAGAGCAGACGTGAATAGTCATTCTTAATTAAGCATCGATCGGCATGACACGAGTTCAAGATTGATCAGCCGCCGGCTGTATTTTAATTGTATTTGACGGACGAGCGATTGAAAAAAGAAAAAAAAAACTCCCGTTACGAAGTAGATCGGATTTCGGGACGAGAACATTTTTCAATTCTCCGATCGCAAGACAACCAACTTACCGGTAGCATGTCCCCGGACCCCGCAGTTTCAGGGAAAAAGAATTCGCACTTTTGCAAAAATACCATTTTTCGAAAAATTGCGAAAGTCCTATGCTTAAAAAATAACTCACGAGAGAAAACAATATTGTAAGATGTACCGAGAACGCGTTACCATCGATGCGATCCGCCTCGAGACTCCCGAATTGTTCGAGCGTAATTGACGTAAAACGTATAATATGCATGTGTATATTATAGATCCAACAAACACAAAGTGAGACGTGCAGCACATGCATACGGCGCAAGAAAACCAATTTGATTTAGCTTTCGCGATCGAGTGTGCTCCAGCAGCCAGTCAGATCTAATGGATCCACGCGAATCCTCGGAACAGTGTCTTTTTTTCAATTTTTTTGCCCCCCACCCTCTGCCCACATTCCCCGCAGTTGCTGAATGAAGCAGAGGAGAAGTATAGGTACATACATTTCTGCCTCTGCCGCCGCGCGCTCGTACATATGTATATATACATATATATTTGTATACGTCGAGGTGCCGATGCATCCAGTCTGCAGATTCATAAAAGGACGTGTACATGGATAGAGAAAAGGGGGTGGGGTCTGGCTAGGCTAGCGCGCAAGGGTAGCTTTAAATCAATGCGCGATGTATAACGCGCGCCGGTGGTATAGGTAGCGGTGGAGGAGGAAGGCTCGGCAGGGCTGGGCATCACCTATATACACGCATTAGGCTCTGTCGGGTCAGCCTCGACGTGCCTAACCCCCCTCCCCCCCCCCAACTCTCTCTCCCTCTATCTTTCGATAACCCCGTCTCGTTGCTGCTGTAGCAGGGCAGGGCTCGGTGTATTGGATTACCACCACTACCGCGCGACTAGCTCGGGGTTGCTCGTGGGGGTCGGGGGCGCGGGCCGCGGGGCCACGCAGTTGCATTGCGGTGGCCGTTGCACACTCCACGTTAGAGCTCGAACCGAGTCAGCCTCTATGCACTCACACGAGAGCTGTATATACATATACCGCCGCTCTCGCACATTTCATTCGGCGCGTCCTGCCCAGTATGCACACACACACACACACACACACCCCCATAAAATCAGCTAACCTATCTAGCTAGCACGAGACGCATACATAACCCTATCCTACGTGCGTATAGTATGCATACAGTTTCCTGAAGGCAAATACGAGCGCCTGATGCGTGGGTACGAGCAGGATACACTACACATACACGTGTATATTCTAATGCAGCAGCAGAAGAGGAAGGTAATAGGTATGGGGGGATGAGGTAGGGAGAACTGCAGCGAAGGAGTAGGGAGAGCAGCCTCCGGCCAGAGATATCGTTAGCATGCCTTGCTAATCACGGACTCGATAATAATACCGTGATTGATAGGACGAAGCTCGCTGCCCCCTCCCCCCCCCCGCCGCTAACCCCCTCTACGCTTCTCTGCTACCTCTCACCCCCTCCGTTTTCCCATTTCCCCACCTCGACTACTCACTCGAGCGGAGTCGATGCTATGCACGTACGTATACAACAGCGGGGGAGTGCATGTACGCAGCTAGCCTGCGCTCCTCGAGATGCATACGTACATGTATACCTTACGTACTCGTATACATTGGTTTTTTTTTTCCCGCTCCATCCTCCCCCCGCCCCTCTAGCCACTTTCGATTGCCCTTTTCCCGATGGCTTTTATTTGCATTTTAACCTGCTACTGCGCAACCATCGACAAATATCATTACGCACACATGTACCTGTCCCTGCTGCATCTTCCCGGCGTTTCAGAGCCGATGCGTCCGCCGGATCGAGCGTCGATGCGCGCGTACGCGGACGGCTACGGTTCGCTCTCGTATCTTTTTTTTTTTTTTTTTTTTTTTTTTTTTGGGGTTCCCGGTTTTGTGGTGCTTTATTTAATGGAGACCCCGGTAATGAGTCGCCTTAATGAATACAATACTCTGCGGCTGTAATTGCTCTTCTAGGGAGCAAAAATGAATAAAAAAACAAAAGAAAAACAAACAAGCCTTTGGCACATCGAAGGAGAAGCGATCGGTCATTTTCAACTTTTCCACCCGTACTTGGGACTGAGCGAACTTTCGCACGACTCTGTCCCATCGCACTGGAGGAAGATGAAGTTTCCTTGAGCCTCAAACTCAAAGAAAATAATTGAAATACTGATGATACGGTCTTTGTTGTTTTTTTCTACCTGTCGTAAGAAAAAAAAAAAAAAAAAATACAAAAAAGCACCAATTTCTCTCACACCGGGGCTTCGATATATTTCAGGTCACCCACTGTAACTACTTTCTGCGTTTCACGAGTATACAACACGTCAGAAAAATAACTATAAAGTAACATGATAACTTACGTCGCTGAAGTAGTACATGAATTAGTAAGTACATGAATTAGTACAAGTCGAGCGTGCAGAGGACGAAAGGAACGTGTGGCAGGATGGAGGGGGAAGGGGCCAATACCACTACTGTCCCCAGGATGGGACGGCAAAATCGATGCAGCAGCGGTAGCGCGGGCCTAGATGCGAGAGTAGCCGCTGCGTCCGCGCGCGCGGATTTTAAGCGGCCGAACGAGCTTGCGCCCTCGCAGCCTGTATTATAGTCTGCTGGGTTGGGCTTAGCTGCTACGCATGTACCAACCCTAGCTCCCGCATCGTCCCTCGTCTCCGTCTCTTCGGACACCTCGGGCCTGTACAGTTACCCTACACCTACGCATTATATCAGGCGATACCTGTACATGCTATGTATATGTGTTACGCGGCTCTACTTTGCTGCTGCTGCTGCTGCTGCTACGAGTGCGAGCGAACGAGAAGGCCCGGGCTGTGATACCATTAGCATCGGTGATTAATGTATGCCGAAGCTTGTTTCACGCCGCCCATCGCTATATATATATATGTATATATATATACCCGCCGCTCGCGTGCGTGTATGCGTACGTGTATGCTATATAATACCAAACCGGCCGTGCGACCCCCCTCCGGCCGACTGCATCGTGTAGCCGGTGATTGACTTGCCCGCAGCGCAGGGAGACGAACCTTAACTCTCTACACCCGAGACTCTATACACTATAAGCTACCTGCCGCCCCCGAATTTCGAATCCACCACCCCCTCCCTGCCCCGCTCTCGTCATTCTCAGCGGTCTCTTCCAGCCTCCTCTCTACGGCGCGTACGTACCGAGTGATCGCGGTGGTGGTGGTGTCGGTCTCGGAAGCGATACTCTTGGATTATCGTGATGGGGGAGGCCGATGCGCCGATGATTTCTCGCCCCCTCCGACCCCGATACCATTCCCTTCGAGGATCGGAGATGATCGTATACGGCAACAAGAATAATGCAGCCACGGTACATTATTCTCGGCTTCCCGCACTAATATATTCTATAATTGCTGGCAAATTTCGCTAGCAAGTAAGTGTACGCGTAAAAGTATGATACGGGTCCACTCGACGGCCGTTTCGTGATGGCACGGATCGTCACGCACGCGGGCGCGCACTCGTAAAAACGTCGAGTCGACGGAGTGACGGCCGGAAGCCCGGAGAGACGGACGGGCCTGATTTTCTTTACAATACACGTCATGCGTACACGTACTTTCATACACCAGAGTATATTATTATACTGTTCGACTCGACTGTCGTGGTATTGTGCAGAGAGAAACGGCGGGGACTATACCCCCTCCCCACAACGTGTGCCAACCGGACCGCGCAACGGAACAGCGTAAGTACGATTATGATGCCCCCCCCCCCCCCCCCCCCCCCCCCCCCCACCCCCCCAACACCAGACCCGAGCCCACCCCCCCCCCCCCCCCCCCCCCCCCCCCAAATTTCCTCTCCGCAGCTGCGGCTCGCCGAACCGGGAAAATCGGCCGAGCGCCGGCGCCGCGGGATACTATATACGTGCATCATTGTACCCACATCATCGATCGATATACTCCGCGGACGAGAAGAAAAGCCCAGGCGGCTTCTCGCTGTAAGTATATATACATCTATGCTTGCGGGGCACAAAGACGATTCGCGAACCTGCACACTCACATTATAATACATATATATATATATATATGTATGCAACTGCCTAGCGGAGGAGAAGACGAGAGAAGGGGGGGCTTACAAAGCGAGGCGCCCTCCATCAAGTATTTATTAACTTTACGAATTTATAGATGCCTCATGGGCTCGACCCCCCACCCCCGCCGTGCCCAACGGCGCCACCACCGCTACCGTCGCCGTCATCGCGCGGCCTCACTTACACACTCTCCTCCGCCTCCTCTCTTTCCGCGCTCCGCTCCTCCTCGTATCCGCACATGTATATATACATATAACCCTCGTGCAGATGCAGCAGCCGAGAGCGGGCTCTGTTCGTCGTTTCTATATCCACCCCTGCGTTCACGTTCCCGGCATGCAGTCGCTCGGTATTAAAATGAATTATTTAATCTTAAACTTGGTGATTTTTAATCGCCCCCTGTCGGGCATTATTCACGAGCTATGTATACTTTGGCGACGTCCCCCTCTCGTATTATCCCCGCGACCCGTTTCCACGCCCCCCCTCGCTTGGGGTTACACGCTGCCCACTGCAGGCACAACTGTGCGGCCGCGCGTATGGTTGTACTACTCCTCGCGCAGCACTTGTAACAATAACAACGCGGAACGATGGTGGTTTTTTTTTTTAAAATTTTTTTTTCCTTTTCCGCAAACAGACTCGGCAGGAAATAAATCTATTCGTATGGGCACGCGAAATCACGCGTGTACGCGCTCATTGACGTTTAGATCCAAGAATACACCGAGCGCCCCTCGGGACTGGACGAGGAGCTCGCGCGAGAGGCAGTCGAACCCCCGGACGAGAACGCTGCGCCTAAAAAGTAAGTTTCTTTCATCCGTCAACGTTTATACAACGTATTGTGCATGATAAAAATATCGGTGCATATTCCCATCGGCGCGTTTATATTTAGTACGTATTATACATAATCGTGTACAAACCCAACGAAACACGAGCGCGCGCTTATACAAACGCAGGTAAACAGACAGTCGGACGTAATACGCATAACGGTATCATAATACCTACATGCACTTGCACCGTGCGATCGATAAAATAAATAATACACGGCCGGCGTGGGTTATAATACTGCGACGCGCGCCGGTATCGTATACACGCCTGTCCACGTTGGAGCGAGGCGGGGAGGATGGGCGTTAACCAGATTTATTTCTCAGAGTTAACATTAATTCGCGAACGAATTAATTAATTGCCGGAAGGGCGAGGTGTAATACGCGCTGTACAACAACGGCGACGGCTGTACCGGGGGGGCACACGGCGCAATATCGAAATCCTATCTAAACAAACGAGCGGCAGCGCGAGGGGGAAGAGCGCGCGCGAGCTCCGCGCCACCGCCGCGGCACCGTACGCACGCACACGAATGATTAGCGCGATTGTTGAGCGCGACCCGCGATACGCGATACACGGCATCAGTGGTATCCGCGGCCGCGCGCGCGCGCGCCAAACCGTGCGCTTTGTGTCGCGCAAACACACGGCCGCGGCCGTATTAATTATCACGACGCGAGGGGCAAGTAATTATTATAATTGTCCGGCGCGACGACGGGACCGATATCGTTGTGCGCATGGTGCATGGTTGTATAATAATTACGGCCCTGGCGTCGTCGTAATACACAATGTACGGATGAGGGCTTGTACGTTGCTGGCTCCCTGGCTCATTGCACTTTTTGGGGGCAAATGCGCGTCCGGGCACAATACATGCGATGCGAATCGATGATGCATGCGTGTACAATAGATATGCGGAATGACTGAGAACCGCCGGCGAAGAAGTATATGTACTTGTACATAAAAATCATCTCTCCCTGTGTCATATGTACATAATGGACATATACGCAGCACCTCCGCCCCTGAAACTCTGGATGTATGTATGCATGTGTAGGTACCTACTGTGTCTCTTGACTACACAGTACTTTGTACGCGTGTGCGCGCGCGAACAAGCTTTTGTCCGTTGATTGGCTGCGCGCATAAGTAAATCAGCAGCTGCTCGTCAAGAAATCAGTACCCATGTGTATGTATGTATACGTATAGTGCGGGCAAACATATAATACAGTCTATAGGTCTATATCCCAGTTATAGGTACATACACGTATATAACAATATTCACACAGCTGTGCGTGCAAATCCCGGCGCGATGACATTCATTGTGTTTCGCGCAAGACACGGGGAGGTGCGACAGTATTATTATCTCGATGGAAATCCCGTTCTGCAAATAAATTTCGCCGTTCGTTCACGTATATATATATATATGTATACACTATACGTTGTATGTATATATTATATGTACAGACGGTTGGTTGCGGGCTTGAAGGTTTTTTTTTTTTTTTTTTTTTTCCCTCTGTACTTCGATAAATTTGAAAAACAAGACTTCGTGATCCGAAACGAAGTACGTCATTGGAGATAATTATAAATATATAAGTTACGTTTCAAGGTGAAAAAATATAAGGTATTTGTGTAACGCGGGATAGGTATGTAGAATATATATAAAACGCTCCTCTCTTGTTTGAACAGCTGACGAGACGAGGAGTGAAGAATCGATTCGAGTGAAATTTGGTTGGTAATGAGACACGGCAAACACAGCTTGGGCCTTATATTATTCATATAATGAAACGTAACGTGCATCGCATAAGTATATTACAGAGTGCCACGGTTGGTATACCTTACGCACTGGGTAATCATGTCGAGGATAATTTTTTATTTTTCTCGCTTCACGTCTATATACCTACATTCACGTTTCATTAGATCGAGAGATATATATACATAGGCTAGTCAAACATAATTTTTACATATTACATTGAGTTTCCGTATATTGTACGGAAAAGTATATACACTTATTAATGCGACGCCAACGTGTTGTAGGTATACAATTGTAAATTTTCTTTGTGTCATCGTATAATAAATGGAAAAAAATGCAAATTTGATCTCGCGTCGCGTGAGAAAAAGAACGTACCGCGGCATGAAATTGAGACGCGTTGGAAATTAAAAGACTTTTCAAATGAGAATGAAAAAACATTATCGTCGATCGCGTGTTATTCGACAAATTAATCTAGTACGATCGCTGCTTGATCATCGGAAAAAGACCCGGCTTTTGTATTATTCATTCGTCACTCGAGCAAAATGTTTAATTACAACATCCCTATTCATAAAATGACATCCATAAAACTTAAATATTTCTTCTATACAAACACACTTGTGCGCGTGACGTCAATTTTTGAAAAGCGGTATTTTATCATCCACCGAACGTCTTTTGTAAGAGCGTCGAACAATATTTTGGCGCGCGGTCGTGCCCGAAGGAACATATCCCACTATGTACACTAATAATTATGTATTCATACGATCAAACTCTGGGCGCGGACGCAGCGAGGAGTCCATCGGCATCGCGCGGGCGCCGCGGCGATCGAGTCGGCGAGCGCTGGGCGCGCGGGGGGACAGGTTGGGGCTCCGGCAGCTTTTTAGATTTGGACGCGGGAGGTCCCGCGCGCTGCGCGTATATACAAGGTGCGATACGAGGCGGGATTTTCGCGGGCACGTGAGAAACCGCCGCGGCCGGATCAGCTTTTGCACGCACACGTATATATATATATACATATAACCCCCGCGGTAAACCCTGTTGTTGTGCGTGTACACATGTACGGCGGCTCGCGCCTTGCGCGGATGAAATCTAAATCGACGACGCGGGAGCTGCGGATTATATTACACGTATGGGCCCAGAATCGGGGGTGGTGAATTGTCGATTTTTCAGGTTGGCTCGGAAAAATCGTGATCGATGGAGAACAAAAATCGGTTTCGCGGTAAAAATTGTAGCGTGTATTAAAATTATAACCTTCTATTATTGATCAATAAGCTGGTGAGATATAAGTAACTCGGCAAACATCGAAAATTCCACACTTTTGATCCTTTAATGGCCATCCCTATACCGACGTATGCTTCAACGTGGCAAAACAAAGGTTTTTTTTCGTGTCAGTGTACGACTAGTGAGTAAGTGCCATTTTTGTTCTGCGGTTGTTATCGGTTACTTTTGCTCTATTATATCTGCCTGTTAAAAGAGCCAAAATCAGGACCGGTGTGGAATTCCCATACCACCTTTTTCTCACCCAAGTTGCTATCCCTTTTATATACCGCTTGATTTCTTGATTATCGTATATATATACTGCTCGGAGATTTGAGTGGCGCATAGCACGGATTTATTTTATGGCTGACCCGCGTCGTGTGGTTTTCGGGGGAAATTCGCGATGTCTTTGTACATATGGCTCGAAATGGTTGAATTGGCTTTTTCAACTTTCCTTGGCTTTGACAGACTCCTGAGATCGCTTTTTAACAGGTTTTCCGGAGTTATAACTGACCTCGAACTGACCCCCCTCGAGAATTGGTTCTTGATTTTCCTCTCCGTTCTCGAGTCGTGGATTTATTCGCAAAAAAAAAAAAAGGATCAGTTACCGCCCTACAGACGAGTATACTTTTTCAAAGGAGAAGAAAACAGAAAAGTCATGGAAGCAGTGGGCTGCTGACACTTAGTGTTTCCTCTTCGGCTTTTTTTTGTCTTTTTTTTTTTTATTCTTTATAAAGTAGGCACGGCATTATGTAAAAAAATGTAAGTCGCCGATATTGACCCGCGCCAGCCGAAGGTGGGTCACGGCTGGGCTTACGCAAGTATAAGGTACCTATACAACAAACAGGTAGTTATAACTCGGTATAACTATAAATACGCGCGCCACGATTACAATGATACGGGTATAGATGGATAGATATGTCAGCGTTGACATTTATCATCCGATTGTAATATATAGCCTACGGAGACTACAGAAAAAAGAGACGGATAGAGTGATGATGATAAATATACGACACGGGGAGCGCTTAGCATAGGAAAGAATGGTTGCTTTTCTAAAAAATCGCTGACCTCTCTCATCGGGTTGTCGTAGTCGTCGTCTTTTTTGCGTACACTTATACATGATTTATGTTTAGTTTACGCATACGCGTGTAAATAATACAATACACCGATGTTGCTGCCGCAGCTGTATTCATTATAATTACATGCACGATCATTCAATAATTCCCGATACGCATGATGTGGCGACGTCAATCACGATTTTCAGAACGGGACGTCGGCAAGCGCGCGCGCGCCCGGATGAATATTCAAAATCCAGCCGACGATTTAATTGTCCGCCGATTATTACCTGTTGGATAATATTGCCTCGCGAGTGCGACTCACACATGTACAGTACATAGTTGTATGCAGGTAACGCGTGCGCCACATCCGACGCGCGTGTAATCTCGTCAGCTTGTTTTTCAACTTTTGGCCATTGATGCACTTATCACTGTGTGACAGTATGATGTACTTATACAATACCTATCTAATGTAAATTCCTGATGCGAAGAAAATTACGCGTCGTTGGTCAATAAATCTGTATTGAGATGTGCACTGAAGGTACAAGTCTAATTCGCGAACCGCCAAGTATGAAGTCTACCAATGGGAGAGGTTACCTTATCGAGCCAGCTAACAGGAATTAAATCTTTTAATTTCGCGGTTCACGAATTAGACTACCCCCAGTGTACATATCAAAGTTGTGATCGATAGTGCTTGTAGCAGAGGTTCTTGCTTGAAAAAAATCTTCTTTCCCCGTGCTGTTCTAACAATAAATTTTTACCGCTCGACGGAGCTCGTATTATTACTTGCAAGGTGTTTATTGATTCATGCGCAGCATACACATAAGCTTTTGTCTTGCCTGTCGGGGCAAAAATAGCGCCTCCTCGTAATTGACATGATCGTTCAATATATTGCTCGATGCAGCTCGACGTGTGAATATGACAGTGTTCGATGGATATGTTTCCTTCGCGGTCGAAAAATTATAAATCGCAACTAGCGATTGTATAGAATTTAAAACACCTTCAAACAGCTCGCCGATCTAGTATAGAGCCAATATTCAATAAATTCGACGATAAGAGCAAATTATTCAACCTGCTGTCGATTCTCCTCGCACTTATTATCTGCTGTATAACATTGAAATTGCGATATACTACAATAAAAGCAACTAACGTATCAGTGCCGTGCATCCAACTCCAGATGAGTTTCTTCTTGGACACGTACACCATCACGCACGGCTTTGGCGGATTGAACAACCGAAGCAAACAATTGTTTTAAAAGCAAAGTTTGACTGTTTTTTTTTTTAATTTTATTAAAAAATGTTCATCCAGCGTTCACGGAGCCCGACTCGTCGTGTGGCAGTTAGTACGCGAGGAAGCCAAGAGAGGAGCAAAAAAGAAAAAAAATAATGCCAACGCGCACTCTCTGCAGTCGTAATGCCGGGATTCCTGCAGCAGTCGGTCATTCGTTATAATTTCACGAGCCGGATGGGTATAAACTTTTGCGAATTCGAGGGAAAGAGCTGGAAAATCCAACGTCTCACGGACGTATGATATTATATACGAGACACACACACGATGAGTGATGTGCACAATAATATACGATCGCAGCTGTGGGCGCGTGCAGTCCGCCATAGAATAGTCATGAGTATTATATTTACCGGCAGCGTGTATCTAATAGCGCAGGTTGCGCGGAGCGGTACTCAGTGATATCGAAAACGCCTAGCGGAAAACCATGGGCTTTACCGTCGTCGCGCCAGGATGGACGGTATACGTGCGCAAAGCAAATATCCTTGGTCGCACCGGATTATTTCCCCGCGGCTCGCGCGCATCGGTGAAACGATACTCGCGCACACGCACACGTGCGCATGACCCAAGTGTATTCACAGAAAAAGTGAGCTGCACACGCGCAAGAGAGACTATTACACGCGAGGGGGTGTGTCGCCCGAGAGAAGCTTATGTAAATTCCAAGGCACGCTTGGATAAAAATTCATGCCCGCCCGCGCCAAGGTCTCGTTTCCGCTTCCTGTCGAGCGGTTCTGTATGCTCACCGATCGGGGCGCCGGCGTCGCTGCTGTACCATCGTCATCATCCCC
>JAPYYV010021073.1:0-12503 GCA_030522625.1 Copidosoma aretas
AAAAAATTGTCAATTAAAATCAACAGAACAATGAAAAAAAGTCTTGCTCCGGCTGGGGCTCGAACCCAGACCTCCTTCTATCCGGAAAGGTGCTTTAACTAATTCAGCCACCGTAGCCTCGGCAAGGGCTCTCTTTCACTGCTCTGTTGTGCGTATCATTACAGTCAACGCGGATAATATATGATCTTATATATGTATATGCCTCGATGGTGAATATTTCAATTGTGTCGAATTATTTTAATTGACTATATCATCAAATTGCGATATTAGATCGATGAAATATCGAATAATAAGCGCAATTTGATGGTATAGTCAATTATAATAATTCGATATAATTACTACTATTTCGAAGTTTAATTTTATTGTTCTTAAAATAGAAGAGAAAACGCTTTTTGGACACCAAAAATTGGCAAAAAAACCTTAATAACGTATAAAATACATGGAAAATGTATATTTATCTGTGTTAATAAATTAGTTATTTTGCATGTTAGTGTTTAATTATATTATATTCCTGAATTACTGGGTAAAAAGTTGTGTTAGATTTCAGTGAAGTTATTAAATGCCTAAGCGTTAAAGAAAGAAAAACTGCAACTGATTTCAACAGAAACCACTACCTATGTTTCACTGTTGTAGGTTAGATTTTTGCCTACGGTAAAAGATTTTAACCTCCAGTTTTTGTCGAAAATTAAGACACAACAGTTTGCCATCGTTTCTTTCAACAGCTGTATAACATCATCTTGACAAATATATGATGCATTCTTATACTCAATCAAGATTGTATACATCAGCACATGTTTCAATGACTATATATGGTAGGAATCATAAATATAGACATAGATTCCTCAAGTACGCCTGACCGGCGCGGCGACCGCGCATCGGGATTGCGCCATTACGAAAAATTTACTTCGGGATGTGGGAAGTAAATTCTGTAATTCTAGAATCTTATAGTATTTCATTCTCCTTTTAAAATCGCGATGTATGTGGCGCTTACATTAAGATTTTCGATGTATACTTCATGTTTACCGGTGGCCCTACTTTCTATATCAGCTTTGAGAAAATAAATTTTTCTTCGTGTACGCGAACGTGTACGTACATACATATATTATTACAAACACGCGTACATATTATTTTTATCATTTTCGTTTGTTATTAGCGTTCATACGTACAAATACTCATTCAAAAACACATTAATATATGTAGATATATATACAAGTGGGGCTTTGGCCTCCTGCGCGCTCAACGCGCCAACTCCCAGATTCTTCATGATAACTCTGCGATTATATAAGATAACCATTGATAGCACACTTCCATGTATGAAATAATTTAATCAAAGTTATACTTCTATATAATCGTTATGCAGGGACGTAAATCAATTATTTTGAACTTTTTCCTCTTAAAAATTTGTAACGTAAGTAAAATTTTAATATCTAAAAAAAACCTTTTTTTCATTTCTCGGGCTAAAGTTTGCAGTTATACAGTTAGGTTGGGCTATAAGAAGAACTATTACCCACACCTTAGTAAAACAGTGAAACTACAAACTCTCAGCCAAAAGATGAAAATAAAAACAGTATTTCTCACATGAAGGGGGAATGGAACGCCCTTACAAACGTGTCAGTGATGCCCTCTCGGCTTTGCCTCAAGACATAATATAACGTTCGTGTGTAAGTTTGGCTTTCCCTCATTGTAAGAAAATCTACTATTTTCCACCAGATGCAAATTTTCGATCTCGTGCATACAAGCCATGTACCGTGGCGACTTAATTACAAGCTACCTCTGTGAGTTAGCTACACATCACTACATCTTATATTTAAGTTTGTAACTCACTTCTAATGTAAATATAAAATAACTGTTTATTTATACATTTGTTTAAACATTTGTTAATTGACATTAATAAAGTATCACACAACTAATTAAATGAGTTTTTCATAACTTTAAAAATCGATTTAAGTTGCAACTTTTGTATATATTAATTATTATTTTGTTCGATTTTATTTAATTGCTGCTTTTAAAATAAATAGATAGTAATTCTCTCAATTTTTAAACTATTCTTTTAATTTTTTTAGTAACTTTCACCCCTATAATTATTTTCTATCATTCGTTTATAAATATGGGGTTTTATAGATAAATTATTTGATTTATGTTTCGTCTCATTATTTTAAAATTTGAGCTTATATCATTACTGAACAAATTTCGGCGAAATCGGCCACAACGAAAAATCTAAGAGTGGAATCAGCCACGTTTACATATATTGTGTGCTGAAAAAGTATAACTTGATACATGAATGCCCAAGTTTTTTTCAAAAATTTTCCTCTATTTATGCAGCTTTCTTCTCGACTGACAAAAAATACACGATTCTATAATTACTTCTGATATTATAATAATATCTTCACTCTTCCGATAACCAAATTATTAAAAAAAAAAAATAGTTTGACTTTAATTATTTGATATGCTTTCGGATATTACGTTAAAGTATATTAGATTACTCGGTTAAAGGAGCTAAAGATTCAAATTAATCTTTTCTTTGAAATTATTGTGAATTGGTGGATAAATTATTTATCAATAAACATTGTAATCGGGCGAGTTAATTTGGTGATTTGGTTCAATGTGCATAGGTTTTAGTTTACTTAAATTAAGTATTGGGCTGAAGTGTCCATGTCTCCTATCCAGTATCTGTTTTATCTGCGGTATCACTGTTAATCACGTTTCTGCCGTAGTAACACAAAGTTGGATATTTTTGGACGTAGTGGCAAAGCATTGTATTCAAACGCAAATCTCCTGTTGCACAAATATGGGCCTTACTTGCACTAAGATCTAATTGGTTTTCTTCATTGTCAAAAGTATGTGCTATCTAGCTAATCTTGTCTATCTACATCATGATCGGAATTATAATGCACCTATGTAGTAAGTATAATACACAGAAGAATAACGCTTAAAAAATTTGGTATAAAAATTATCCTTAGTAAATTGCACTTAAGTCATAGTTTTCTAGACTACAACGTAATCATGGTCAGCACATGCCTAATTTTCTTTTTATCATGTCCATAAGTCGGTTGCCCTATCTGATTCCTGTAACGAAGTGTGATTATCATATGTATGTTATCTCAAAACCCAATAGACTACTTTGCTTAAATTTTAAAAAACTAAATAAATTATTCATCGACAAACTGTATGAGCGTGAGAGTCTGTTTGGTTATTTGTTTATAGGTGCTTGGGTCTCATTTTATTTAAATTACGTATTGAACTGAAGTTAACGAGTTTCAGGTAAGTATCTGTTTCATCAGCTAAATTACTAACGGTCACATTTTGATTTCCTGCTTCAATACAATAATGTTGGTTATTAAAGACGTAGTCGTTACATAATCGTATGTTTGATTATTTAGGTACAAAATTAAAAAATTTATGATTTTAATGTGCCAATCTAACATTTTGCAATATAAACGAGTTAAAGTCGAATTTTATAATTTGCATCTCTTAGGTTTATGACAACTAGTCAATCGTCTTAATTTCATTGAATTGCTTTGATTTTTATGCAAAATTTATACACAAAAAAAGAATACTGTTCGACTAATCGTTGCAAAGATACTTTTTCTTTTTTTTTTAAATTACTGTTAATTTTGTGTATCAAAATTAAGACCTTCAACAAAAGTAAGTTATGTTTGAAGCAGTATAATATTTAAAAAGTAATTCTGCAACTACTTTTGGCTCTTTGTATTATTTCTACGACAAATTATACACAATGTATTCCCGTACTGCTCTAAAAGTTTTTTCCAATTTCCAGAATTTTTTTCTTTCCCCAACATCTTTTGTCTAATTGAATTTTTTTGTCAATTTGAAAAAATTAATATTAGTGGCAGATTAACTTAATAATAATTATTATCTATATAAAAATATTTTTTTAATTTTGATAATTTAGTAATTTTTATGTATATAAATAATTATTAACTCAATTTGTACACTTTAAAACATTTTTTTTAGTAAATTTTTACAATCATAATCTTTTTTGTATTATGTTTATAAACACGATCTTCTATTGGTTAGATATGTTATAAACATTGCGTATTATTCTGTGAAAAGATTTTATTGGTTAATAATTTGATTTTTGACTTACATTACATTTTTTTACGTTCAATACTACTCCATTCAAGATTAAGTAGTACAACTAGATGATCATCAAAATAATTTCAAGCAAGATAATTCCATTACTTATTTAATATTCATATATTTTTTGACACTACACTAAATTACCAATTATCCTGATTCCATCTATAATTACACCACCATTGATACATCACTGTGGGCTATTTATTTGAAAGTATAATACACCTTTACAATAAGTATAATATACAGAATTATATTGCTAACGATATTTTGTATCGAAAAGACATGGTATCCGATTGGGAAATCTTAGCTTATCACTGTTTGTATATAGTTTGCTAGTTTTTAGCACCATTATGGTTTGCAATCGCCTATATTTTTGGCTTTATCTGCACGAATCGGTTGATGATAGGCCCCATTCTTGTGATAGGTTGTTATTGTCGCATGTATTTTAATCTGAAATCGAATAAAATATTCTGTTTATACTATCAAATAGTAAATAAATGATCTATTAATGAAGATAAGCGTGCTAGTCTATTGTGTTTTTTGTTTGTAGGTAATTGAGTTGTATCATACGTTTTTCTTCTATTGAGCTAGAGCGTACGGGTCTGCAGTTATCTGTCTCATAACTCTTATGACTAACGGTCACGTCTATTTATTACATAAGTGGTGCGGGAAAAATAATAGTGCCAAGGGGCTGTGAAGGAACGGCATCGGCTGCAATCGGTTGTTTCCGGCCATGTTCGATGATGTTATAGGAGGCTTGCCAAGTTTGGCGATGTAGTGTCTTTCGGGTGACTTTGGTCATATTCGGCTTTGAAAATAGGCATCGGGTAAAAATTTATATGTTTTTGAGGGGAGGTCAACAAATCCTGAAAATTTTTTAAGTATTTGAGGGGGGTTAGTGTGGGTAAGCAGGGCTGAGGGGGGGCAACGAAAATTGTGAAAATGATTTTCTTACGTGAAATCACGGAGAAAAAGATTGCATTTTTGTGGGGTGGCGGGAGAGGTGGGTCAGGGGGAGACAAGGGGCAGTGACGAGGGCTAAAAACACATGATGGTGTTACAAAATATGTAGAAACTGAACGAATTCACTATTATCACTATATATATATATATATATATATATATATATATATATATATATACTTGTATATAAAGAGAGATATATGTATACGTATAAGTATATATATACGCACATACGTACATGTCGAAATTTATTTTGGGACCCGTAAAAACACTTTAATCGCGCTGATCGAATTATACAGCAGTAAATCATAAATACATAACCGTTAAAAAATACTTTAAAATAATCAAATTATGGGGATCTATTAATTCAGCCTTTCATGGATGAATATTATTACATAGATAAATACCCAGTAAAGTGATTTACTGAAGTTTGTCATCGTAGCGAGGGGGGGGGGGGGGCACGTGGAGCGCGCTACTCGACGGAGCTCTTCCTTGTTCCAATTTATTAGTTTGGTTTTTTGTTGATTCTCTTGTTTTATAGTTGTTTTAGATCGAGAGTTGTTATGAGCAGCAAACTGTACTGTATTCTGAAGTGAAAAACGCTCTTTTAAATTTCAAAAAATTAGGATAACAAAGATGACAAGAGGGAATGCTAGGTCTAGGCTTCATAAGCTTAAAGATAATTTGAAGCTTTTAAAAAAAGTTACATTTCTAGTTTGAGATTGGACTCTGTAGATTCAAGACATATCACTTTAGATACTTATGATGTAGTAAAAGATTATTATTAGAAAGTTTCTGGCAATCTGGACGATAAATCGTCATCATTATATGTTAATCCTAAGGTGGATCCTCTCAATGTTTCAAGCCCGAAGTCAATTATTGCTTTTTATAATATTTCTTCGGTGCTCTCGATTAATATACTGTTCTTTTCTAGTATTTTTAAAGGGTGATAGATTTTTTATGCCGTTTTACGTGCTCGTGTGTATCGTAAGACTGTGGTTCCTGAAATTATTAAATATCAACACTTAAGAGCCTAATAGTAAAGCTTCCGACCTAGTAAAGAACATTTCTTTAACGGGAAACAAATATAACCGAAGTTGGGAGGCTTTATTACAATAGTACGACAACAATCGTCATTTAGTTGCACTTTACTCTTACACTAATTTTTGTATCCATAGATAAACATTGGTTTATCAGTCGGGATCAAGACAATTTTAAAAGGAAATTGAAAGAATAATTATTTCTTTTGTATCTCTTGGAAGAAGTGTAGGTTAAGCTGATAATCTTAAAGCACTAATTATAAGTGAATTTGATCATCGAACTAATAAGGATCGGCATGAGTTGCTTGGTAGTAGTAGAAATCCACCCACACTACAGCTATTAAGTGACTTTCACTAGAGTAACTTTTTCGTCAGTCTCAGTTTTCTTGCTCTACTAATATTTAATATTCTAAGTAATAAGGTAGCTTTATCTCACCTTACTGTTGTAACTGAAGGCAATCAATGCATTTGTAATGACTTGAGCTACTCCTTATCTTTATCTGAAAGCTCCTAAACCGGGAAGATAATGATAGGGTCTTGAAAAGTAATAGGCTATATTCTAATAGATTTGTTCCTCATGTAACTAAATAAAGCATTTCGAAATGTGGTGCAGCCATTGCAAGCTGAACCATCATAGATTGATGCACAAGGGACAGTGAAAAGTATCTTATTTGGTAAGTAACGCTATCATTTTGAATAGAGGCAGATAAATTTAATAGTTTACAATCCGTTGATTTAAAAATCATTTATTTTCAGTTGCATGGTCAAAATGGAGCTCCAAGTATTATGCTCGCTACTGCAAGATTTTATGTTGCTAAACCCGATGGATCTCGTACATTAGTTAGAGCTTTGATTATTCAACATTCTTAAAGCCCTTTATTAATAATATCCCTTTTAGTGCTTTAGAGCTTAAACAGAGATTAGTTAGCACTTTATTATCTGGTGTAAAAGATCAGGATTTTAGTGAAGCAAAGTCATCAGTTTGCTACATTGTTCAGCCATACAATAAATCTGATTTAAGTTGTAAGGTTCAAGCCTTAGTCGTTTCTAAGATCTCCTTATACCAGCCTTAATCGGGTAATAAATCAAATTGCTTGTCACATTTTCAAGATTTGATTCCGGCTGACCCAGATTACTATAGGCTTATCACCCTTGATAATAATTAAGGGTGATGTTTGTAACGGTATTCCTGATCAACTGATTCCGTCTTCGTCCGATCTTGGTTGGTTGCTATCAGTGCCTATATCCAATCATCGAAAAGTGAAGATAACTAATTCCCTGTAAGCCTTCAAACACCTTAGATTAACTAGTACAACGATTTTTGGAAATTAAAGATTTTACTTCAACAAAACCTAGCCTATCTTGAGCCGATTTGGTTTGAAATTTTTATCGTCTATCTATTTATTGTCATCATGCTTTTGACTGTTATTTAGTAGGACTAGCAGTGAAAATTGATCATCTTAAGCTTTTCTAACAACAGAACTACTCTTACAAGGCAGCGCTTCCTATGCATGATCAACTAGAACAACAAAAAACATCATGAGGCTTATTTGCATTTCGTTAATAAATACTTGAGTTTTGCTGATATTAGAGGTGTTGAATATTCTCAAGAAACAATTTGATATTTGCCGCATCACAGCGTAATCGAGGAACCCCGTATCACAACGAAGTTAAAGGTAGTATTAAGTAGCTCTGTTTGTTTGTCTGATTGTCTCTTGCTTAATTCTGTGTTGGATACAGAGAACAATTTGCTTTCGAACTTATGCGATATTGTTATCAAACAAAGATTTAATTGTTTCGTGTTACCATAAGATATGAAAAATTTGATGTAGATGAACATCTTTTAGATGGTCACATTAAGCATAAAGTAGGATTAAAAGTAAAAAAATTTTACATTTAATTAGTGGGGGGAATTCTCACTCCATACCACTGTTTTACAGTGTTGTCCAAATAAAGTTTTGAAGAGTGATTTCAAAGACATCGCGAAAAGCAACGAAGATGTCTCTGTTATTAGAGTTGTTAGGAATAAAACAGCGGATATATTATAATTGTGTACTAAGATTAGCGAAATGCTTTTATTTAAAAGTAGGATACATATTTTAGCTAACTTTGTCAAAGTTTGGGATCCATTAGGTCGGGTATCTCCCACTGCGGTTTTAGCTAAGATTCTATTCCAATCACTTTGAATTTTTAGGATTTTGTGGGTTGCTTAACTACCTACTGTACTAACAATAAAATGGAATTTCATGGATATGCTTATGCAGCCAAACGCGCTGATGCAGCTGTCGTTTAATTTACAATTAGATCAGTGTAGCGAGGTACTGCGTACGTTTCACTTCGATTAAATGGACAAAGGTGGCACCAATCGAGGTCTTAAGTATTCCTGGACTAAAATTATATGCTGCTTAATTACGGCTAAGCTAGTTGAACACTTTAATGAGACGACTTCATTTTCCGATGACCCCATTCACTTGAAGTTATACTCGTAAAACATTTTGGTTTGGTTAAATTCTGTGCCCTTACGTTGGCCTGTCTTTGTAGGCAACAGATGCTCAAACATTTACACACTTGTCTTCACTGCAAATATTGCAGATATTGCTCCTCGGGAAGTTACGCCCAAGCTGTTGGCTGATCAAAGTTTGTAGTTTAAGGGTCCTACCACTTCTAATGTATCTAAACCAAGCTTTCTAACTTGAAAGTAAATTTACTTGAATCCCATATGAGGATCAGGTTAAGGTTCACTTAAACACTACTTGTATGGCAGTAGAGGAATTAGCGACCCTTTAGCATAGCAGCTTAAAATAAGAACGTCTTGTCAGGGTTAAGACTTACAGTATAAGATGTCTTTATCGTTGTTAATGAAAAATTACTCACCAATCTATTGATATTTCTACTTCAGAGGACTATATTGTAAAGATAATAGTAGAATCCTCTTACAGGCTAGATTATCTTTCTCTAATGTGACTAAGACTCTTGCTTGAACGTCTTCAAGCCTCAACATTGGATAACTGGAAGATCCTTGTCACGTTCAAGTTTATATACATCAACAACGTCACTTTACTGCTAAGATTATTGTACTGCCGTAAAATCTGGAGCTTTCTGTTAAAATTTATTCCCTACTACCTTCCTCCAGACGGTTGTGTTAGTTTCTGGTAATTTAAATTAACAATCTTATTAGGATGAGAGGACGTTAGGATAACTCTATGCTGCCATATGACGCTGTGCATGAAATAATTTTATCTGACAGGGTATTATAGCCTTTTTATTAGTCCATCTTTATCGTGGTTTACTCTGCGTGCATAAATTCAGATTACTTTTATCTCACTCTGTCAGGATTTATATATACTTAGAGGTAGACAGGTAGAGAGCCGAGATAAGGTATTGTATTTGATGTTAATGATACAGCTAACAAACATAAACACAACTTATTAGCTGGCTACCTAGTTCCCACAATATAAATATATATATATATATATATATATATATATATAAAATATATACTCGTAGGGCTTCGCCCCCTGTGTGCTCCGCATGCAAGCACCCATAATAACGTAGAAAACAAAAGAATTTGCCCTCATTTGTTGGGAGGCTGTGGAGAGGTGGTAGGGGCGTCGGGGGGCATATGAAATGCCCCACACAAATAACTTTATAATATAGGTAGATAAAAACAAGTGGGGTTCCGCCCACATGCGCACCAACCCCCTATGCCAGAATACTTATATCTTTAGAAATTAGCAGTAGGTGATTTCTATATTAATTGTTCACGAAATTTAAAATAAGATTTTTTTGTCTACTTATAGCATCGTTGGAGAAAGACGTAAGTGTTAAGTAGTGTAGCAGGGGGTAGGGCCAAATTTTTGACTTACCTTAAGTAGCTCTCGACTTGGGTAAAATAAATTTGGTGGCAGGTAATAAGATTTTGTAAAATACTGGTCATGTTTTTATTTAATTCTCATTCATACGATTATTATTTTTTTTTTAAATAATTTTCTGAATTTCACGTCATTCTCTTACTCGCTATTTATACAACCGTATGATGGGCATTGGAAATAGAGATATTTTTAGTTGTTTCACATCAATTTATCTGTCTGATTTACAATGTACTGAAATTTGCAATTATTCAGACAAAAAGAAAATGGTGGCCTTTTCGAGTACAAACCTAATCCATCAAATATTTGACCTTGTGCCTTATTAATAGTCATAGAAAAAGCTAATTGCAACGAAAATGGTTTTCTGTATAAAACAAAAGGTTAAGAGGATAAAGTCCTAAAGTTCAATGTTATTCTTTGAATGACAGCTCTATCCCTAATTTTTTTACCCGTGATAACTTCAGCTTCAATGTTATCGTCAAATAATTCATTTATTTTAAGTCTTGACTCGTTACATAATCAATCTTTAATACATAGATTTTTAATTATTATGACAATGCCATATAAATTCAAATGTTATGTATGAAACTAAGGAAAGTTATATGCCTGCGAGGGATGCAATAGGGCTGTAAGGGGCTCTAAAAAATCTGAAAATATGATTTTTACTTGAAAACACGGAAAAAACAATCTAATTTTTGCGATCGGGAGTAGCGGTCGTGCGGGGGGGCCCAAAACAAATAACGGTGTTGCAAAATACGTAGAAAGCGCACAAGTACGCCCGTGAGTTGTAAAAAGGGGGTGCAGGGAGAATTCAGGAAGGGGGGTGCAAGGAGGCAAAAAAATTTTGATCCTTACAACTGTATATGGGTCATTCCGGCGAAACTTGCACTATCGGTGTCCTGGTCTCGTGTGCAGAATTAAGAGTGGAATAGGTAACCCTATGGATGCCAACGTACGTGTAGAGGTGGTGCTCAACTGTTTCACCCTATAAGACCTGATTTTAAAGTATACGCTTTGATCTGCAGACCATTTAAGGGTCGAAATGTCAGATCAGTAACCATTCGAAATCAGAAATTTCGTTATAAAACGTTATGGTGAGCGAAAACAAGCAAATAAACGCTTCCTTGGTGCACCTACTTAAAATTATAGACCTTTTCCTTGACGTTTTTATTAGTTTTGAACCATCATTCCACAAAACCTATCGTCACAAGCTGTTTACTTTTTGTCCAACGATTTGCACGAAAAAGTTTGCATTTACTTTTATGGCATTTTTCGATTGCTTTACATCAACTATGAACCTTCAAAAGTGCTGGATTTTGTAGTTTGGATATCAAAGTATAAAATACACTCGACAAAAGCCCAAAAAACTCAACTATCTATTAACAAGAGCTGTTTTCGCGATCAAAAAACACTTTATTCTAAAATTCGGTCAGATCCGTAACCACATAGTACAGCTGCTAAGGTGTATTTTTTCTCTCGTAAAGTCAATTATTTTAAAGAGTTCAGTTGCCATAAGTGCAATTTTCAAGGATAAGCCATAATATTCAATCGCGAAAAAATGGGAGAGCTTTCAAGACGAAATGTCAACTCCGTAACGGTCGAATCCGTAACCGCACTATTTTCAATAAATAGACAAAAAATGCGTTAAGCTTTTTTCATGCTCTGCACCAAGTGAGGGTGTTTTTTACGTTGTGAGAAAGTATGCCTGATGCAATCCAATAGTTTGACTGTAGTCCGACGCTTGTGATGTACTTTAATGTGTTCACTAATGGCGAATTAACGAATTTGTAAGTGCATGATCAAACTATTATGACTGAAAGATTTTTATTCGTATACTTTAGTTTAAAGTAAGACGAATTTGTCCATTGATATTTTTCTCTAAGATGAATAGTTTTTCAGTAAAAAATTCGCAAAGTTTAAAAATTTGGATACATACATATATTTTTTCAAACCTTAGATACTTTTCACTCGAATACTATTGACTTTAGAGAAAAATGTCTAGGAATATTTTTTCACTATTTTTGTCCAGAGAATACGAAAAAAAAATGTTTTTTTTTGTCGAAAAGGCATTTTTTAACTAATCTGGTGTATGGGTGGTCACTTAAACAGTACCTGTGACAATTCCAGATCGGAAATTACTTAGCATCGATTTCTTATGGTGTAGTGACAATACATAATGCAAAATAGTTTAGAAAAATTATATAGTAAGATATATATGTAGTAAAATGTATATCTCTCTATATTATACAAAAATTTTGGTAGGTATGGTGATAAGCCCAACTCACAACCCCCGTATACCCACCACATGCCCCCCACAACCCCCTACCGAACCTTACAATTTAAGGTAAAATTCTTTCGATTACTACCTAATTTTCATTGTAACTAGTTTTTGCTCCCCCCCCCCCCCCCCCCCCCCCCCCCCCCCCCCCCCCCCCCCCCCCCCCCCCCCCTCCCCCCCCCCCCCCCCCCTCCCCCCCCCCCCCCCCCCCCCCCCCCCCCCCCCCCCCCCCCCCCCCCCCCCCCCCCCCCC
>JAPYYV010021075.1:0-11132 GCA_030522625.1 Copidosoma aretas
GTAAGTGTTTAACCATGGTGGATGGTAAAGTAAAAAAAAACATAAAGAGATACTTGAGGACAGCCCAATTATCATTAAAGTTTCCTACCTTATCGATGAAGTTGACATAATTTTATACATTCAAAAAATTATTTGTAAAACTACAAGCGATTTAGTTGAAAATAGAAGAGTTGACTAACACTCTTGATATTCTACAGGATAATTTCAGACCAATCAAGGCAAGATTGAGTATAAATTCAAGGCTAAAAACGAAAAATTATATAGCAGACGTATCAGATATTTTTCTATAGAATTCGAATTAAAAAAAGTTATCTATATGAATAACACCACCTGATATAAATACGGCAATAAGTTGTTCTTTAATTTTATTAGCTTCCTACCCTACTGATCAACGGCTACTTCATTCAGTTTACAGTAGAACATAGATGTAGTATATGTAAACATCAAAATAAGAGTTTATGCACAATCTACAATTTACTTAAATAAAGACAGCTTTGTTCTAGTGAAATTAATCGTAATTTAGAGAAAAAAGACGGGATTAATGTAATTTACATGCCTGCATTATGATTTTTGGCTTTTTTTTCTTGATCTGTCACTTAATATTGCAAATTTTGGTCTTTAATTATTCTCTGGAATGTCAATAATGTGCGTTAGCTCTTTTTTCTCGACAAAATTGCTTGTAATTTATTAAATAATACTAAACAGATATAAAATGAAGTAAACCTCATAGATAAGGTTGGGAAAAATTTATGGTATCCGAACTGCCCTTAAACCCTAATTTAAATACTAAACGTCTGCAACTTTTATTGTAAAATTCATATTTCGTTTCACTCGATCAGAAAAAAAAAGTTTATTTCTCTATAATCCCATTTTTATAGCTTTTTTAAATTATTTAGTGTAAATTCTTTTTCTGCACTTTTTCATTGCGGCTGCACGTTTGTTTTCGTTATAGATTTGTTTTGTTTCCTTAGTCTTATTTTATTCTATATTGTTTTATATTTTTGACAAAATTATAATAAAACTTGTATCGCTTTAGCATTTTTCTCATCAATACTACGCTCTGTTATCAATGATGTTACTTATTGTTCGACAAAACTATTTTAAATTTACATATACTATACCTTTTTCTAGAATTCAGTGCATATCGATATGATCTGCTGATTGAAATGATTGTAAACGAAATTGCAGAATTTATGATTATATTATATAATATTTTTCTATCTTTAAAAAATGTGACTTATTCCAATCTTGAGCAGTATCTTAGCTTTTAAGAACTAAATTTCATAAATAGTAGAACTATTACAAATGTTAGCCTTATCACTATCTTGATCCTCAAACTGTATGCCACTACGATTGACTACATCATTGTTCACAATAGCATTTATACTTATCTGACAAGAAAAAAAAACCATTTTTAATTTTCTAATCGAATTTATTCCGAACTAGGTATGTAACGCTCTTAATAATCCATCGTCTCAAAAGTGTTTTACTTGCAAAAAAAAAATTTCCAACTTCAATAATCTTGAACAGAAGGCCGAAATAACTGTTGATCCCAATACATTAAAATATGGATTCTTAGTGCTTCATGCACATATTCGATTGATGGAAGCTGTTCTCCATGTCTTTTATCGACTTGAACTCAAAGTTTGGGCTGTAAGTACAGTCCCGTTGTATAATTGTACTAATCGTCTGAAAAAAAACCATTGTAAGTCTGTTTGTACATAAATTTTTTATTTCATTCCTTAGGGAGAAAGCTTCGTTGTAGACGAAGAATCACATTTTGCAATAACGTACTAAAAATTGGCTTTCTGGTGAGTAGAATCGTTGTAGAGTACTGTGGCATAAATGTTCGTCTGTGTCGATGTGTATGTGCGCGTGTGTAACGTCAGATATATCTTCATAATTCTCTGACCAATTTTAAAATTTCAATAATTTTTAATTCCAATTTTTTTTATTTACAAAAATTGATTTTAAGTAGATAAATTGTCTTTTTCGCTATTTATAGTTGATCCAGGATATTGAACAATTCAAATTCTGTAAGAAATCTAATTTTTTGCAAATAAAGCGTTTTGAGATAAAATTGCAAGAAGCCTAGGATAACAAAAATTAGTTATACTTTGTGATTCCCACAACTAATTTCAATGAATCCCTTACGATTCGTTTTTGTATTTAATATCATATAATCTCTTCATATTAAAACTAAAATTCGACTTTTTTAATTTTCTGTTGATTGATTTTTAAAAGTAGATTTATTTAATAATTTAAAAAATATTTGTGTACGTTGCTCGTAGAATTTGGATTTATGACCATAAAAATAAAATAATATAAATACGCAATGAAAAATGTATTGAGATGACATTATAATTCAAACAAGGAAATAATAAGTGTGTAGAAGTAAGTTGGCGTATATATAAAATAAGTCATATCTTAGAATCCTCAGAGTATTTTTGACAAACCTTAATACTTTTTTTCTGTTTTTTGATACCGATCAACATTTACTTGATGTGACTGACATTCTTGAGTAACTTATGTAATGAAACCATTATTATTTCTTCAATATTTGTTCTAAAATATGGCACATCAAAAAATTTAAGTAGTTATTAAATTGAAACACTATTTTTAAGTAATAAATTTTATCTGTTTATTAATGAATAATAAATATATTAAACACCAACAGTAATTTTTGAGTATGTCGAAAAAGAATTTAGCACACTAAAATAAAGGAACCAGATTGAAATTGATAAAGTTTTGGCCAATAAATTTGCAGTGGTTTTTTTATTTTTGCAGAAAACGTTCATTTTAAAGTATATTTTATAATAATATTGAAATGAATTTTCAAGAAAATTTCATGACTCTTTCAATAAATAACCCTAGACACTTCATTTAAAATTATATTCATGATTTGAAAAACGTTTCAAGAAAAGTATCCCGGTTGTTAAAGTCTTTGTACAAATATAAATATTACCGCAAAAGGATTAAAAATTCCTCCTATTGTCATTAGGTAAGAAAAGACAACAAGGAAAAAACGAAAGAAAGGAAAAAGCCAATTCAAGATGATTTTAAGGTCAAATTGGGTATGCTGGTAGATGTTCCAACTCAAGGTGCAGGTAATACCAACAACGGAAATACTGCAAGAAAATTTTTTGACAATGGTAAAACTGTAGCAGAAGTGACAGGTAAGTTGACAAACAGACTTTGCATTATTAAATACCTTACTGTTCGAATTATGTCTGCGCAAAAACTAAAATTTTTTGAGTTTTTCATAGGATTCAGTTTAGAAATACTAGAACGTTTCGAGGCTATATTAGCTGTAGTATTTTCTGGTGAATATATGGATGTGAAAGCGTTTATAATCTACGCATTAACAACCGCGAAAATGTTTGTTGATGAATATAAATGGTTTTGTATGTCCACATCAATGTACAATATATTATTGCATGGATACTAAATATTGGAATCGTTGTTTTTCCCATAGGGCTTCTATCTGAAGAAGCCCAGGAAGCAAATCACAAAAATGTTGAAACTTTTCGAGAGAAGTTTTCAAGGAAACATTCTAGGTGAGGCAAAGACTTTCATCTTGGTAGATAATATTACTTTCTTATATTTATCGAAGTATTTTAAATAACATTAAAATATTTATGATAGACGTGCCACAAACACAGAAATTTTTCAAAGACTCATGATGAACTCTGACCCTTACATTTCAATGTATCGTGAAATTCCTAAAAAAGGTAAAAGACCCTGGACAAAAGAGATGCTTTCTTTACTGAAAAGTAAGGGTGTCGCCATCGAAGAATCGTTAAGGATAATAATACCTATGACATTATCCCATCAGATAATGATGATGATGATGATGATGATGATGATGATGATGATGATGATGATGATGATAATGATGATAATGATAATGAAAATGATGATAATGATGATGATGTAGATGATGATGATGATGATGATGATGATAATGATGATAATTAATGGTTGATTATAATGTTGTGCAGCAAAAGTAATATTATATATTACCATATAAATTAATAAGTATGTAACAAATTAAATAGTTACTAAGTATAATAAACGCAAATATACTAAAAAACTAGAAAAAATGTATATTACATACGTTTATATACTAAAAGACAAATAAAGAGGGTAAAAAAGTAAGAAATAAGTAAAAGCCTTATAAAAATATACATAGAATTAAGGTTTTTAATATTTTTGCTTGGTACATTAATTTTTTATCAATTTTTATTACAAAATTTTGAATTTCTTGTGTTTCAAATTCATTTTATTTTTCTTATTTAATGTACGTTTGTTTAATCATATGTAACGATCGTACCTGATTTATAATATGTTCAAATATTTGTACTAAGTACTAGTTCGTCTAATGGCTAAGTAAACGTATATCTAAAGCCGAAAAACGTATTATACTACTAAGTTTATTTGTTAAATATTACCACTGTTTATGAATTTAATAATTTTAAAATTTTTTATTCTAAATCATGCTCATGAAAAGATAACTACACAAGGATATTTATTTTCAAATCTTCAACAAGAAACTTTTGTTTCTAAGAAATTTTATGATCTTCTAGATTTTAAAACAAAATATATTATACAACCCCAGACATATTCTAAAAAATCAATAACTCAAAGAAAAAAGATACTTTAATTTGATAATTTTGAAATTATTATAACAAGCAATAAATACGATATAAATTTGATTTTTAGGAGTGATCGGTATTTATGTATAAAAATAAAATACAAAGTTATATTGAAATTAATCAAGAACTTTTCGAAATGGAGTAATTTTAAACATAATTTAGCCTAATTACATCAACACATACCGCGTCATTCATTATTAAAATTTTATCACAATAAGTATTTTGTACAAAATTCTATAATGTTTTAGGATTTCTATTGCAAAATTCCTGAGAGTAGTAATAAATAGCAAAAAATCAGTATCATTGAAAAAGTTGACTTTTGAAAATCAAAATAGAAAATAAAGTAGAGCAGTAAACTCTAATTTTTTCTATGTTCTAGTATCGATGTCCAAATACTATAAAAGAATTTGCCAATGTTTATTTAAATTGGTCGAAGAATGTAAGAGATATGACAAATTTAAAAAAATTCAGAAAAAAACGTTTTTTAGAAAATTTTCGAATTTTAAAATCACAGCTGCAGGAAGGCATGTGACTTAAGGAAGCTCAAGTTTAGTGTGTAGTCTAATTTTCTTATGCACTATTTCTTCTGATATTTTCAGATGGAATTTTTTTTTTAATCTTACACTTGACGTGGAATGCCCCATAAACATATACTTATATCCGTAAAAATGGTTTCTTATGTATAAAAAGTCATATTGCAATAATATGGACCATTTCATTATGATTTAAATAATCCATCAATTCACTACTATGATTTTCTCGTAGGAAAAATGAAGTTTTTATGGATACTATATATATATACATCATATACATATATATAATGAATGGCTACACATCTGAGTAACTCAAATTATTTTAGGTTAGGCCGTTAGGTGCAAAATAGGCCCAAATACTAATAGATTGGATAAAAATTCGCGTAACGCACAAGTTTATATAAATTGTCTCGATCCCTGGAACACTGTGCGGCGGGCGATTCAAATAGGGCAACCCAAGATGTTGAACTCAAGGGCTGTAGACTAAATCTCAAATCTCTAACATTGAATAAACTATATATAAATGTAATGTTGGATTCATACTTAGTTTTAAATATCATCGTTGGTAACAATTTAAATGTCACACAGTTATAACAGTGTTGAATAAAAAAAAATTATCATCAGGTGAAAATTTGTTGAACATATCTTACTCGATTATTACTAATAATTATGAATTTAATGATTATGAAATAGTTAATTCATCAATAAAGTTTAATAAGTTAATTAATATTAATAAATTGATGAATTTATCAACTTTCACAAAGGAGCTATATCTAATTCGAAGAGAACTCAATTTTTGCATTCATTTTGTCGCCAAACAATAGATACATTCATAATTTATTACGCTAAATCAAGAATAAATCTTTGTTCTCGAGGATTCGCACGCAGATTAAAATGTAATCGCACTTGATGCAATCTACTTGGTTTAAAAATTTGCAACAAAGCTAGCTATTACTGTCATAGTAAACTGTCACGAAAGTTGTTTAAAGTTTTTAACGTACTTTTAATAACATAAGTTGCTCAATTAGATCCACAGAATTATAAAATAATCGAGCCCATAATTGAGTATTCCCGTAGATGCTCATATAAATCTTGATTTTTCTATCACAGATAATATTATTTTATTGTATTAAACACAGATTTATTAATACTGTGATGCTGCGCCCCCTGCGCGCTCCACGCGCCAACCCCCAACATTTTGTGAACAACGTATTTTAATAATATTATTATAAATACAATATTTATAGATTTGTAATAGCACTTAACATTTCAGTAATTATCAAACTACCGATACAAAATAACTTTTTATTAATTTTTTTAAATATTTCGTTTTAAATAACCAGCGCTTGACCAGTCTCAGCCAATCACACGACGAATAAGCAGGCTTCATCACGTCACCCATCATTTTATTAATATAGATCAAATTAAATTATTGTTTAGGTGATCACTTATTAATTATTCCTATTATCGTATGAATCACAATATCGGTATAACAGTCCAAAATACCATTCATTCGACAGATGAGAAATTTTTTAAACTTATTTACAAAAGCAGAAATTATAACTTCAAAAAGCGCATAAGCCAAGCGCTTAGGGAACCTTATTTCGCCAAACCTTTTTACATTTCACATGTCGAAATGTAAAAAGATAGTGAACAAAAATTGAAACGGTTAAAGTACTCCAAAAGTTACAAAATTAGAGAGGCCCAAAGGTATCATGCGTCCTGCCCATTTATTCAGCGTTATTTACTAAAAGTATAATACTTAAAGTGATAACGCTACTTATTTAGACGCAGTATCAAAAAATCAAGCTGAATAGTTTCAAGACATTTTAACACTTCACAACATGTCATGGAGTGGTAACTGAAAAAGGGCGAGATTGCGCGCTTTAGAGCATTCAGTCATCAAAGCAACGCTTTTTCATTCGTTACGTGCAAAAACTACCCTTGGACGTATGAATTCTTCAGTTTTTGATTTGCTTCTAATAATGAACCGAATTAAAAAAACTACAAGGATCAACCCTATTTTTAAAAAATCTACAGTTGTAAAAATACTTTTTGGTTCCTGTAAGAACAAAAAATGAGGATTCAAGTACAAGTTCGAACTAATTATTAGATTAAGGGTTATAAAATTATCAAGACAATGAAATGACGCGCGTCTAGGACGATGTTCGGGCATTGCTTTTTTACATGCAGAATCGGAAAATCAAACAGAATAGTGATCTTTTTGTCCTTCTCAACTTGTTTTATTGAGACAATCGAATCAAAAGCTTAAAAATTATCAAAAACGTTTGTTAAAGTTTGCACGTTCAAAACAAAATAGTGTTCCGCCGTGCGAGCGCTTCGATCGCGCGCGATCTTGACTTTTTTTTGGATATTACTATATGATATGTTGTGAAGTGTAAAAATTTCTGGACGCTATTCTGTTTGATTTTCCGATTGTGCATGTAAAAAAGTAGTGTCCGAACATTAACAACAGCACTAGACGCAGGTTATTTCGTTGTCTTATTAATTTTATAACCCCTCATCTTAGAATTAGTTTGAACTTGCATTCGAATCCCCATTTTTTGTTTTTACAGGTACCAAATAGTACCCTTACAACTGTAGATTTTTTAAGAATAGGGTTGATTCTTTCAGTTCTTTTAATTTGGTTTATCATTAGAACCAAATCAAAAACTGAAGAATCCTTATGCCCAAAGGTAATTTTTGCACGTACCGAATGAAAAAGTGTTGCTTTGATGACTGAATGCTCTGAAGCGCGCAATCTCGCTCTTTTTCAGTTATCACTCCATGACATGTTGTGAAATGTTAAAATGTCTTGAAACTATTCAGCTTGATTTTTTGATACTGCTTCTAAATAAGTAGCGTCATTACTTTAAGTATTAAACTTTTAGTAAATAACGCTGAATAAATTCGCAGAAGGCATGAGATCTTTGCGCCTCTCTAATTTTGTATCTTTTGGAGTTCTTTATAGGTTCGAATTTTTGTACACTATCTTTTTACATTTCGACATGTGAAATGTAAAATGGTTGGCAAAATAATGTTCCCTACGTAAGTTTAAAAAATTTCTCATCTCTCGAATGAATAGTATTTTGGACTGTTATACCGAAATTGTGATTCATACGATAATAAGAATAATTAATAAGTGATCACCTAAACAATAATTTAATTTAATCTATTTTAATAAAATGATGTGTGACGTGATAAAGCCTGTTTATTCGTCGTGTGATTGGCTGAGACTGGTCAAGCACTGGTTACTTAAAATAAAATATTTTAAAAAATGGATGAAAAGTTATTTTGTATTGGTAAGTTGATAATTACTCAAATGTTAAGTGTTATCACAAATATATAATTATTACATTTTATTATAAAAAATTATTAAAATACGTTGTTCACAAAATGTTGGGGGTTGGCGCGTGGAGCGCGCAGGGGGCGCAGCATCACAGTATTAATAAATCTGTGTTTTATACAATAAAATAATATTATCTGTGATGGAAAAATCAAGATTTATATGAGCATCTACGGGAATACTCAATTATGGGCTCGAGTATTTTATAATTCTGTGGAACTAATTGAGCAACTTATGTTATTGAAAGTACAATAAAAACTTTAAACAACCTTCGTAACAGTTTACCATGACAGTAATAGCTTGCTTTTTTGCAAATTTTTAAACCAAGTAGCTTCCATCAAGTACGATTACATTTTAATCTGCGTGCAAATCTCCGAGAACACCGATTTATTTTTGAATTAGCATAATAAATTATTAATGTATCTATTGTTTGGCGACAAAATGAATGCAAAAATTTAGTTCTCTCTGAATTAGATAAAGCTCCTTTGTAAAAGTTATTAAATTCATCAATTGATTAATATTAATTAACTTATTAAACTTTATCAATGAATTAACTAATTCATAATCATTAAATTCATAATTATTAGTAATAATCGAGTAAGTCCTGTTCAACAATTCTCACCTGATAATAATTTTTTTTTATTCAACACTGTTATAACTGTGTGATATTTAAATTGTTACCAACGATGATATTTAATACCAAGTATGAATCCAACATTACATTTATCAATAGTTTATTCAATGTTAGAGTTTTGAGATTTAGTCTACAGCCCTTGAGTTCAACATCTTTGGTTGCCCTATTTGAATCGCCCGCCGCACAGTAGTCCAGGGATCGAGACAAATTATATAAACTTGTGCGTTACGCGAATTTTTATCCAATCTATTAGTATTTGGGCTAATTTTGTACTTGACAGCCTAACCTACAATAATCTGAGTTACTCGGATGTGTAGCCATTCATTATATATATGTATATTATGTATATATACATAATATGTATAAAAAAGTCATTTTTCCTATAAGAAAATCATAGTAGTGAGTTGATAGATTATTTTAATCATGATGAAATAGTCCATATCATTGCTAAATCATTTTCCATACATAAGAAACCATTTTTACAGATATAGGTATATGTATATGGGGCATTCCACGTCAAGTGTAAGATTAAAAAAAAAAATTTTGTCTCAAAATATCAGAAGGAATAGTGCATTAGAAAATTAGACTACACATAAATCTTGAGCTTCCTTGAGTCACGAGCCTTAATGCAGCTGTCATTTTAAAATTAGAAAATTTTTTGAAAAACGTTTTTTTTCTGAATTTTTTCATATTTGTCATATCTCTTACATTCTTCGACCAATTTTAATAAACATTGGCAAATTGTTTTATAGTATTTGAACTTTGATACCAGTACATAGCAAAAATTAGAGTTTACTGCTCTACTTTATTTTCTATCTTGATTTTCAAAAGTCAACTTTTTCAATGTTACTCATTTTTTGCTATTTATCACTACTCTCAGGAATTTCGCAATAGAAATCCTAAAAGATTATAGAATGTTGTACAAAAACACTTATTGTGATAAAATTATAATAATGAAGTACGTGGTATGTGTTGGTGTAATTAGGCTAAATTATGTTTAAAATTACTCCATTTCGAAAAGTTCTTGATCAATTTCAATACGACTTTGTATTTTATTTTTATACATAAATACCGATCACTCCTAAAAATAAAATTTATACCATATTGATTAGTTGTTATTCTAATTTCGGAATTATGAAATTGAAGTATCTTTTTTCTTTAAGTTATTGATTTTTTAGAAATCGTCTGGGGTTGTATAATATATTTAGTTTCAAAATCTAGAAGATCATAAAATTCCTTAAGAACAGAAGTTTTTTTTTTTTAATTTGAAAATAAATATCCTTGTGTCGTTATCTTTTCTTAAGCATGATTTAGAATAAAAGATTTTAAAATTATTAAATTTATAAACTGTGGTAGTATTTAAAAAATAAAGTTAGTAGTATAATACGTTTTTCGGCTTTAGATATACGCTTACTTAACCATTAGACGAACTAGTACTTAGTACACATATTTGAATATATTATAAATCAGGTACAATCGTTACATATGATTAAACAAACGTACATTATATAAGAAAAATGAAATGAATTTAAAACACAAGGAATTAAAAATTTTGTAATAAAAATGGATAAAAAATTATTGTACCAAGCAAAGATATTAAAAACTTTATTTCTATGCATATTTTTATAAGGTTTTTAATTATTTTCAAATTTCTCACCCTCTTTATTTGTCTTTTAGTATATGGACGTATGTTATATACATTTTTTCAAGTTTCTTAGAATATTTGCGTTTATTATACTTATTATCTATTGAATTTGTTACATACTTATTAATTTATATGCTAATATATAATATTATTTTTGCCGCACAACATTAAAATTAACCATCAATTATCATCATTATCATCATCATTATCATCATCATCTTCATCATCATCATCATCATCATCATCATCATTATCTGATGGGATAATGTCATAGGTATTATTATCTAATGTTTCATGCTCCATTGACGTATCACTACAA
>JAPYYV010021076.1:0-13401 GCA_030522625.1 Copidosoma aretas
AGATAGTGTCTTTCGGGTGACTTCGGCCATCTTCGGGGGATCTATGAAAACCTGAAAAATTCTAAGTCCCTGAGGGGGGTGAGGGGGGGCTGGGGGGGAGGGTGGTGAAGGGGGCCAGTCAGAAAAGTAAACATTCTTTTTACGTGAAATCACGGAGAAAACGATCGAATTTGGGAGGGGGCGAGGGGGGGGTAAGGGAGGGCGTGGGGGGCCAGGTAACAATTGACGATCGTCAAAAACACGTAAAAATCAACACGATAGGCCCGTGATTTGAGGGTGGGGTGAGGGGTGGCGAGGGGGCTGAGGAAATTAGAGTCCTTACAACTATATACATATAGTAAGATATATATATATATATGTAAATACATATCGTAATCATTGTACAAAATACGCAATTAGATTGACATGAATTATGATTTGTACATATAATTAATATAGGTCAATGATAACTTTCTATTTTCTTAATATGTCTTACCAACAATAAATTCTAACTAATAATTTTTAATTCATTTACATATTTGCCGTTTTTATTCTCACGCAGTGATTCATTTTTTCCTTTATTTGCTTTTTTTTTTAATATTTCACATTTTCTAGTGATAATTTTTTTTTTAAATCATTAATTAGAAGAAACATTACCACATTCACATTTTTTTAAAAAAACGACGATCACTTCTTATTGCAGTTAAAAAAAAAAACCTATGGACAGTTAAGACTTTAAACCATTAACTAGGAACATTTTTTTTCACTGATTTCATTTAAACACAAAATTAGAATCTGAATTGTTTTAAAATGTAAAAAAGATGTCTGGCCACTTTTACCTGACTTTGTATACCCCACCTTCTTACTCTTAATATTGTGTATATACTAATATATTTCTATTATGTACACATTTTTGTTAACGGTCTGATAATTTATTTTTAATACCTTAGTTTGATTTCTGTACTGCCACTATAACTTCTCTGTGAATATTCAGCAATTACACAATACTAATACATCAGGCTTGTTTATATTTTTCTGATTGTAACTATTCATCTATGGATATTTTTTTACCCACGCATTTTTGCACTGAATCTTTTTTATTCACCTTAAATCCCATAGGAGATTAAAAAAATTGCACTTGCGTTTTTTCATGAATACATAAAAATTTCATGTTAACTCTTTACAAAAAGTTTTATTCGAATATAAAAGTTATACTTAATAACATATTAGTTTTAATTTACCTTAATTTAAAGTCTAACTATTTCTTAAAAATTTTTTAATACCAAAAAAGATATCTTATAGAGTTATTAATATTTCTACACTTTATTCTTTGTAAATTTTACCGATATAAGATTCAATTCATTAACGGTGATATATAATACACTGAGAAAAAAATAACGTCAAGTTTACGCGACGGCCACGGTAGATTCTACTTTGTTTCAAAGTAACTGGTGGTGCCATTGCTGTTACTTGGGGACCCCGATAGTATCTACTTTGGTACTTCGGTATACGATGTACGTTTACATATACTATGCAGTCAATGCAGTATTTTCAACTTTATAGGTTCGGTCACATCTACTTGGGTAGTTCAGTTACAGCGACGGCGCCACTTGTTACTTTGAAACAAAGTAGAATCTACCGTGCTCCTCGCGTAAACTTAACGTTGTTTTTTTCTCAGTGTATACTCTTTGTAAAATTACATATGCGGAACCCAATCAAGCTGGGGTAGTATCACGTATTTCTATACGTTTTAAGATTGGTTACAGAAAAAATGCTTCTAATAAATAAACAACAATTTTAATTTTCTTATGAAATTGCGTTTAATAAGCGATGACTTAATTAATCAGACTTAAAAAAAACTGAGCTTAAATCTTACCGATTTATCTTTTGAATATCTTACATCTGAATTTATTAAGTTTAAAACTTGTTCGGTGGTAGTTAGCGAAAATCTTGACTAGACATTTTCGTAAATATACAAATTAACTAAAAAAAATAGTATTTTTTCAACATTTCTGAATCTGGAATCTTACTACCTATGTATCGATGTAAAATGATAGCTATCTGTTGTGTTAAGTGATTCTTGTTTCTTTTAAAATTAATTAAAAATGATCATAGGAGTACCATGTCGAACAATCTCTTTGATTTCTTAGGTTTATTGTATATCACATAAGATATTGTTAATAAAATTAATTTTGATGGAAAGATATCGGACTTTTCAGAAAAAAAGCCAAAAAAAGCTTTAAATCAAAAAGATGCAACCAGAACTGCAAATCATACTGTTTCTAGTAAATCATAAAGATTTTATAATAATAATTGTGTAAAAGTTTTATACAATTTTTTCAAATAACTTATAAGATTATCTATCCCAAATTAGTTTTCAAATAAAGATAAAAAAAAAATTTCTTCTTCAGGAGGCCCCTGAGAAGAAAGAATCCCTAGGTCCAGGTCTACCAAGCCTATTGGTACAGACGGCACTGTTTCCAACGTCCAGACGCAGCTTTTAGCATCGTGGCCAGTCAGTTAAAAAGTTATAACTCTCACAGATTTTTGTCATAATCATTATCATCATCACTAACTTCTTTCCAATTTTCTGGTTACTATTGGTAACTTCTTAAACCTCTTCCTCTTCAATGCACGACTAACTTAGCATATTATTTTCTTGATCCCCTCCCCGAAAGTACGAGCCTTCGTAGTATCCATGCGCTCCAGAAAGCAAAACTTTTTTGGAAGCTCACTAGTAGTGCGCATGCGTACCAGGCTCGTATTCTCGTATGCAGATTTATACATTATTCATTTAAAGTATAGTACACTAGTGGGTATTCTAGTCTTATCAGCGCGATCAAAATAAATGTCACTTATAATCATTTTTTCATTTTTTTTTTAAGGTATTTGATTTACACTTATTCTTTTTTATTTGTTTTTTATGCCTGCCCCGACCAGCTTAACCTCGGCTTCGCCTCGGTTCAGCAAAATTCGGGCGGGCAACGATTCAAAACAGAACCTCTTAACTTTGCTGTAAATCAGTGTGGCAGTCGTAGCCGTAATTTCCTGGTTACAGCGAGTGGGATTTGACAGCGAAACGTCACTGCGGAACCATTTAAGCCCACGAGAGGAGAAAGAGCTCAACGGAAAAATAAATCCGCTGACTTTTCTTTCACTCCCGGCGGCTCAAATGGTTTGGCTGTGTTATTCCGCTGGTGAATTCCGCTCAATGTAACAGAGACTTAACTAGCAGAGGAGCAGAAGCAAAGCAATGTGTACTTACTGTTTTACATCATGGCCAACAGATAGTGCGTCGAGCGCCCTACCAGAAAGTACAAAGCATAGCTATAGGTATACACATGCAGTAGTGACGGTCAAGTGGCAGCAAATAACGTTAATAATTTATTGTTTTGAACATACTTTTGGGGGAAGATCAAGAAAAATAGTATACGATACATGTCCAGAACGTTGGATATCCTTGCGTGCGTGGTGTGTAATGTCCTCGGCTTTGCCTCAGACTTACACCACGCACGCCAGAAAATCCAACGTTCTGGCCTTGTATCGTAATATACTATTCCGGCGAAGATTCTACATCCACAACAACATGTGGTGGTGGAGAGATCGTTACTTCGATCACTTCTGGTTTCACTGCAAACGATAAACAGCCAACTTTCCATATTATCTCCGGCTAAGATTCTTTCTCATCAATAATAACCTTCGGTTACTGAAACGTCGTTATGTCGATGACTTCCGGTTCCACTGCCAACGATGTTGATGATGATGATGATGATGATGATGCTGATGACCGGTCAAGTAGAGCTGTTGATGATAAATCGTCAACCACTGCTCAGAGAGCAACCGCTAAGCAACATGACATCGACGATAGAAGTTCGAGATCATCTTCCACATCTGTGAAAAAAACAAAATAAAAATATTAGAAAAAATTTGTGTGTGAATAAAATAGTTGAAATTAATTTTTAAAATGAAAAACTCACCATCAAATAAAATATTTCTTCCTCCGGCTGCAAGCAATAGTGTTGATGTGTCGACAATTTCCCGTTCCATAACCAATGATGATAATAATGATAATAATGATGATGTCACATGCGTTGACAGATGAAGCGGTGCTATTAACGGTGAATTTTTAACCGCTGCTTGGAGCGTGTAAAAATTTTCCGTGCACAGAGTCGGAGAAAGTGGTTCTCCTAATACCTCGATGGCATCGGCTGAGTAAGATGGCCTCGAAGACAGAAATTCGAGATCATCTTCCACATCTGTTCAAAAAAGAAAATATGAGGAAAAAATCACGTGCAAAGAAAATAATTAAAAATTAATTGATAAACACTTACTAACAAATAAAGAATTTGTTTTTACTGCTGCTCCTGATGGATCGTCTGCAAGCGGTAATGTCGATGCGTCAGAAACATCAGATTATGGTGCTTCTAAACATGATGACGATAACCATGGTGAAAGCATTTTATGATTAAAAATATTGTCCTCGAATAATGTCAGTGGAAGAGTTGGATCGAACATGTTAAAAACACTATTTGACAGTTGATTAGACAATTCTGAAACTCCATTATTTCAAAAAGTTCCAGCTCACTGGTTTAAGAAAGTGGTTGTGTCCTTGCCATTTTTATTTTTATTTCAAACTGACTGGTTCAGACTACAGCTTCTCTTGTATTGATTTCGAAATAGCTAATCTGACGTTTTGAACCCGGGAGTGACTCCTTCGATCAGCGGCGTTAGAGAAAGATGTTCAATCATCCCCTACCAAAATATGTGCAAAGCATGAAAACTGTGTTTTACACCTATGGTACGCGCAGCAATGTTCTCCTGCCGTCTCATGGGATGCCATCTATTCTCTTCCCCCAAATATGTGCAGAGCACAAAAACTGTGTTCTATACCTATGGTACGCGCAGTAACGCTCTCCCACCGTCTCATGCGTGCCCTCTATTATCTTCCCCTAAGTATGCGCAGAGCACAAAAACTGTGTTCTATATTTATGGTACGCGCAGCAACGCTCTCCCGCCGTCTCATGCGGGCCCCTTGTTTCACTTTTCTTGTACATGTGGACATATACTACCCAAGTGTTGAAAAGGTTCCACTTAACATTCATCTTTAGTCATAGGTAATGCATCATACAAGGAGTAAGCAAGCATCAAGAAGTGTCAATACGACAGCGGAATATATCAGTCAACACTCTTGGACCACACAAGGTATTTTAATTCCTTGATTATTTAACTTTACACTCTCACACATTCTTTTATTTTCCTCTTTATTCAAATATTACTTTGACCGTAAAAATGATTGTTGGTTTTTTTAACTCTCCTCACAGCAATGATGTTCAGAATTCTTTTTTTTTCCTTTTTTTTCTTAGACATAATAATGTCCTGATGGTCATTTTTTTTTCAGGACAGGAAAATTGTCTAATTATCTTGAAGAACGGACTTATCAGGATAGAAATATCTTGGCCCTCAGAGTTGAATCGGCTCTTCAAGAACAAAGACCGAAGATATTGTTTCAAAGGATGACAAAGATGATAAAGGATTGTATAAAAGAGGAGACCGAAATCAGGAATCAGAAAGCTACGCAAGAAACAAAAAATTTGAAAGTTCGAAAAAAAACAATGAGTGGCTGCGGGAAAAATGAGACCGCGAAATGCTGCTAGTGAAAATCTTACAGCGTTTAATTTTTTGATATGTAAAAAGATTTGGCTCAGTTGTAAGAATCCATTACCAATAAAACTGTCAAACACGTACATTTTTTTTTCACACAATATAATGTAATAATTTTTTTTTTACTGATTTCATCTAAAAAAACCATTACCATTTGAAATAGCAAATTTTATATGTATACACGGTGGGCCATTTTAATCAATGCATCTAAATATTTCGCCAGAGGTGCCACCTATTAAAAAATGACCTTTAAACAAATTGCTAGGTACAAAGGGGGACATCTAATGGTGAACTTCAATTTGATCTTGACCTTAATTTTCAAGGTCATTTTAAGGTCGAGTCGTATTTTTCATACTAAAATCCATATTTTTTATTTCGAATTTTGAAGGACCGTAAAATTTTACGTCGAAAAAGCTGTAAAAAAATTTTTTTTATTGAACTCAATAGGTAAATTTAAAATTAAACCGTTTTGATCTATGCATCTTAATATTTCGCTAGAGGTGCCACCTATTAAAAATGACTCTTACAAAAATTGCTAGAAACAAAAGGGGACATATAATGTCGACCTCACATTTGACCTTGACCTTAATTTTCAAGGTTATTTTGAGGTAAAGTCGTATTTTTCATTCGGAAACCCATACTTTCGATAACGGATTCTAAAAGAGCGTAAAATTTCACGTCGAAAATGCTGTAAACAATTTTTTTTTTTTTTACCTTAAGAGGTTTAGTTGACCTTAGACCTTAAGTTGTTAATGTTGATGGAAATCATTAGATTGCCACAATAATTCAGACCCTGCTAAAACTTACAAGGTCTTCCAAACATCAAAGTAGTATTTCTCGCTGGTAAAATTTTTCTTCTGGACCTACCCTTACTTTAAGCGTTACTCAGAAACAACGACGTGAGCGTAGAAAGGACGGTTTTTTTTAGGTGCTTTTTTACCGTGAGTCCCCTTGCCTCTTACGTTCGGGGTGCTTATTTACCGTGAGTCCCCATGCCTCTCACAATCAGTTATAATAAGAACGGTGATTGCTCATTACTGTTATTTCTTTAACCACGGACCTAATGTTCAAAGTTGCCTCCGTTTATTTGCAAGCACAACGTTGAACGCCCGCGAAAATGACGTATGGTGTTAGGCAAAGTTCGTCTTGGAATTGCAGCGCATGCTTCACGAATGCGGTTTTGCATATATTCTCTATTTATGGGCCAACGTTGGTAAACAGCATTTTCTAATTAACCCCATAAGTAGAAATCTAAAAATGTTAAGTCAGGCGAGCTTGGTGGCCAGTCAACTGGACCTCCTCTGTCAATCCATCTGCCATTATAATTTTGATTTAAAAAGGTACGTACAATATGTGCAAAATGTGGTACTGCGCCGTCTTGCTGAAACCACATTCTTCGTCTTGTTTCCAAATCGACATATTCTAACAACTCTGGCAAATGATCTCTGGTAATTTCAAATATCTAGCACTATTAACATTTTGCTCAAAAAAGTAAGAACCGATAAGATATCCATTTACAATTCCGCACCATACAATTATACTCCATCGATGCTGACGGTCTGCACTTCTGGGCCAGTGGGGGTTCTCATTCGACCACTAATGGCAATTGTGCCAATCAACTTATCCATCACTACCAAATTTAGCCTCATCAGAAAAAAGCACAAAATTGAAAAAATGTGGATCATTTTCTATAGTTCGCAAAGCCCATTGGCAAAATTGAATTTGAATACGTAGTTGAATATGATTGTGTCTTAGTTCTTGAACAAGTGTAATGTGATAAGCATGATAATTAAGTCTTCTCAGAATTCTCAAGAATGTTCTTCTTGGTATACCTTTCTCCCTTTCAACTTGACGACTGCTTATGTGAGGATCGAGATAAACTGCTGCAAGAATAGTAAGAACACGAGTATCCACTTCATCATATTCGCGACGCCTACATTGGCGAATAAGGTATCCTTGACAAGCTCTGATGGTTAAACTGCTTATAGTCATATCGCTAGGATGCCTTCTATCTGAAAAAGTTTGAGCGTAACGCGTTGCCGTCATACCAAAATTATTATCACATTGTTCTAACACCATTATTATGTCAACAATTTCGTTAGCAGAATAGTCAGCCATTACAGGAATGTCACTTAAACAAGAAGACTGTCAAATTTTATTTATATTTTTAATTTGCACAACAAAAAAACACTTATAAATATTGATTGAGAATACTCTAATACCAATGCAGATAAAGTAGCATCAGCATTGAGTACAGAATATTAAAAAGAAAAAATTTTATGCAACTGCACAACACAAGTTCACAGATTTCTTAAAATAATGAGGTTCAGCATTTTTTTTACAATGAAAATACGTTTTCTCTGCGTAGATACAACAATAAACTTATCTTTTTGATCATTATATTTTAAACACTTTTTAGTCACGAAACCTAGGGTCTTGATACTGTATGTCATGTGTAAACCAATAGAGAAATGTGTAATTTAATTTGAAGTTACTAGCGTAATGTCAGTGGTTGCATAGATTAAAATGGTTTATCCTTAAATTAACCTCTTAGGATCAATAAAAAAAAATTTTGTTTACAGCATTTTCGACATAAAATTTTAAGGTCTTTGAGAATTCGAAATAAAAAATATTGGTTTTCCTATGAAAAATACGACTGGACCTCAAAATGACCTTGAAAATTGAGGTCAAGGTCAAATTTCAGATCACCATTAGATGTCCCCCATTGTACCTAGTAACTTTTGTAGAGGTCATTTCTTAATAGGTGGCACCTCTGGCGAAATATTTGGATGTATAGATTAAAATGGCCCACCGTGTATATATGTATATAGTAATGACATCAAAATTTTTATACACAGATTTTAAACTTTGTCTTATTATGTAAATTTTTTTTTTCTTACACGAACACCCTCAAATCTTCCTTACCTCATTAGTCAACTTCATTCTTTCAAAAATTTTACTTCATTCCAAAATTTTAAAGTTACTAGTGCCTCAGATTTTTTTTTCTACATTTTACATGGCAAAAATTTTAAATGTATCAGATGCTAGAATACTTTATCTATAATATATATTTAATCTCTCTTAAATCATCTGCGGATATCAGGATATCCAATAATCGCTCGAGGGCGCTGTGAACGCAGTTAAGAACACATTGGCTTGCTCATGTAGATATATACACATTGGCCTGCTCATCCAGATATATCTAAATGTTAATATGTCAATATCTTAATATAAATCTCAATTTTAAATGTTTATACATAATGTCTATACAGAAAAGAACACTCAGTAAGTTTACCAGTGATGTAAAATATCAAAAACTATCAACAAAGGATAATGATGATAGAATCAAGAAATCATGGGTAAAAAACTTTACTGACAAGTATTTGTACGTAGTAGAAATGCAAGGCTTCAAAAAACCAGACAACGATTATGTACTTAAAGAATTAGCTTTTTTTTCGCAGGATATGAGCGATACTAAAGCATCAGTTTTTCTCTTCAAACCACAATTTACCTGGAGCACATTGACACAAAATTATAAACATACAAATTTATGTCTCGAACTTTGCTATCTTGGACTAGCCTGGGATTCAGATAATATTGAGTACAACAAGATAGGAAATATTCTGCGAGAAAACCTTAGAGATGTTGCAAATATATATATATGTTATTGGCGAGCCGAGAAAAGAGTGGCTTGAAAAATTTGGTTTTCGTATCACTGACATGTCCAACTACCCATCGTTTGAACTTCCAAGGTTAGTTACTACTTGCATTCACCACAGTGGAGCCCACAAATCTTTGTGTGCTCTTCATAACGTCAAGTGCATGAAAAAGTTCCACTTACAAACAGATTGGGCAGAAGTTAGTGATGATGATGATGATGATGATGATTATGACGAAAATCTGTGAGCGTTACAACATAGAAGTTTAAAATAGAGACATGCTCAATGATGTTGTTCATAAAGTAAACATTTCTAAAATCATATCCTTATTTTTTTTCAATAATCTATTTAAAAATAAATACAAAACAAAATATTTTTCAATCGTTTCCCTCGAAATTATTTTCTATTATATTCCTCATAAAAAATTTCTTATACAATTTTTACTTATAACATATTCCTTAAAATACTCATGAATATAAATGTAAACATTTGAATTATTTTAGTCATTTTACTTGCACATTAAAAAAATAAATAAGTCACGCATAATTTTTTCATATTTGTTTTGAATAAAACAGTAAGTAAAAAAAAAGTCAGAGAGAGAGATACATGGCAGCTCAAGCATTGTGTCGCGTGGAGAGAGTAAGTATAGTAACTTACTATCTTACCTGCGAGAGGGAACTGCTGGAGACCTGATTACTCGCGAGAGGGGGCTACTCGCCCGCGGTACGAGGGGGCTCTTGGCCGGTGGAGAGGGGATGGGCTGAAAACGCCTGGCTATTCCATCCCACCTGGCTGCAGTCGCCATAACTCATCTACTCATGTCCTCTCAACCTTTTTTTTAGATTTTGAACATTAAAAATAAACTTTGTATAAGTTCGAAAGGTAAGTTTTTCGATGTTGCATGCAGAAAGTACGACTAACTTGGCACTCAAGAGTGCTGAAAACTGCAGACTTCAAGAGTTTTCTGTCAATTTTAACATTTTGTGGTACACTGCAAATGCTATATTGGCATGATTTATCAGCTGACATGTCAGATAAGATATCAGCTGACATTTATCAGAGGGGCACCCTGCCTAATTTTATACAATAGCTTCCGTGAATCCTGATACTTGATCGGTCAGCATCAATCTGACGTGCTTTCCGCGGTGGCGTCTTCTCTGCGTCCACTTTTGTCGTTTGATTGACAGCGGTATCGTTAAAGGTACTCTACTAAACCTTGACACGTACTTCAGTTTAATGAGAATGTTTTTTGACTAATCACCTTGTGCGGCTAAGCACGACACCATCATCGGCACCGTAGTATACCTAGACGCATCGCTGAGTAAATATTGTAACGATTTCTGCCGAAACTCCTGATGCGCATCACCAGGACACCCTCATTGGCACCCCAGTATACCTAGACTCCTCCATCAGTAATAATTTTAATGATTTTTGTAAAGACACATTTATACTTTCAACCCGGTTAATTTTCTTAAGAGTCTCACAAAAATGAATATAGCAAAGTTAACCCTAATTAAAACGATCATTCCAAATTTCAGTAAGTCTAGCCTAACCGTTTTAAATATTCATTGACTGAAAGTAACTGCATAATGTTATTTGTATATCTGTATAGTTGTACATTGCAGGTACAAACAAAAGTCGATGTTATCTATACGAGTAAGTTTTCGCAATTGTAATAATTTTTTCCGCTAATTTTTTTGTGTAGAAATCAAACATAAAACATATTTACGTGTTTTGTATAAGAATATCTATATTGAAAGGATGTAAAACAAAAACTAATTTTTTAAGTTAACTGGACCACGACAACTCCCTTACGTGATCCGAACACCGATTCACTTCAAAACTCACAAAACGCTCTTGTAAAGTCCAACTGATTTTTTTATTAGATAATCCGAAGGAAGCCCGTCATTTATTATAGTACATTATATAAATTAATAAAATTTCAATATTCATGAACGTTCGGGAACGCACAGTGTAAAAAAAACGACTTTTTGAGGACAAATATCGATCCGTCGAACAATTTTAAAGATAAAAAAAAAACTGCGATACTCGTAAGATGATGTTTCATTATTAACCACTGCTACAATATAAAATTGGTGGAACATAACCTCAAAAAAATTACATTCTCAATGAATGGATCGTTTTATGTATTAAATTTTCATACAAACTCTAGCAAGTTTAGATTGCTGCTTGAGCTGATGCATTTTATATGTTTATACTTTCTTTTTTGCAATAAGCAATAGTTTAAAGTACAACTTAACCTCAAATTTTCTAAAAACGACTTCTTTCAGACAAAAATCAATCCATCGAAAAATTTTAAATATAAAAAAAAGAGATACTGATGCTCATGAGATTAAAATAATAAAGAAATTTTTTTGTATGGTAATGAATAAACACGCTTGGTTATTCAATTATACATTTTTTCTTAAAGATCATTGATTTACTCGTTAATGTACTAGCGCGCTAGGTGAATTAAATATGGAATATTTTCTATGGATAATTTATTCCTTAATTATCAAGAAGCGCTGGATTATTAGGTGAGGAATTATTGATAATCGATGGTTAATTAATTTATCAATCAACAAGCGCGCTAAGTCAATAGGTTATTTTTTTTTATTTTTAAAATTGTTAGATGGATCGATTTTTGTCAGAAAAAAGTAGTTTTTAGAAAATTTGAGGGTAAGTTGTACGTTCAACCATTGTCTTTTGCGATGAAGAAAATATAATCATATAAAAGACATCAGCTCAAGCAGAAATATAAATTTGTTAGAGTTTGTATGAAAATTTAAATCATAAAATGATCGATCTATTGAAAATGTAATTTTTTTTAAGGTCATGTTAAACACATTTGATATCATAGCAGTGGTTCATTATAAAACATTATCTCACGAGTATCACAGAATATTCTTTTTGTTTATCAATAAAATTTTTTGATTGATCGATTTTTGTCTTAAAGTAGTCGTTTTTAGATAATTTAGGTTAAGTTGTACTTTAAACTATTACCATTTCGAAAAGGAGAATATAATGATATGAAATGCATTAGCTCAAGCAGCAATGTAAACTTGTTGGAGTTTCTATGCAAATTTAAATTATAAAACGATCCATTCATTGAGAAAGTAACTTTTTTTTAGGTTATCATCAACAAATTTCATGATAGCAGTGATTAATCATAAAACATCATCTCACGAGTATCACAGTATTTTTTCTTCTTTTCCATCTTTAAAATGGTTCGATGCATCGATTTATGTCCTTAAAAAGTCGTTTTTTCCACACTGTGCGGCGTCCCTAAGTCTCCACGAGGCGGCCGACTGATCACAAGGGCATGCTGGCCCTGTTAATGAATTAGTGCTATCACTAACGGGCCAGTCACCTACGGGACCGGTCAATCAAAGACCGTAAAAAAAAAAAAAAAAATTACTTTCAATAAATCATAATGCAGAATTAGAGTATCAGTTGTCGAAAATTTATAAGTACTACCAAGACACTTTGCTCTAAAAAATATACAAACTAAAGTATCTTTTCATTTCAGAAGTATGTACAAATGGGTGATGTATTTTGCTTATATTCGAGACTACAAAACATTATCACGTGGTCTACCTGTAATAGAAAGTTATTATACCATCGCATTTAACGATTTCATAGATAAGAATATTAACAATCTCAAGGTGGTTTGAGCGTAAAATTTTTGTGAACTGAACTGAATTAAACTTTCAGTAAATGGTCGTTTCCTACAAATAAACTATTAACATAATTCAATGACTATGATTCTTCTACTTTCTCACTCCTTGGATGTATGCATTCAATAACACAAAATAAAAGCCAATTATGGAGTGCTCATCTTTATTTATTACTTTACAATCGTCAACATTTCGCTGTTCATTGACAGCCTCTTCAGGACATGATTACCATGTACATGATATATGATTTATTAAACTATGATCTATAATACAAATATTTAAAGAGCATAAATTTTAATGCAACATACGCACTGTTCAACTCAAGTAGGTGCCTCAAGCACTCCCCACCATTTACTGCGTGCCCCTAAGTTTTAGATTACATATCTAGTCCTACAATAGAGTCATAACAGTGTAACAATTAAATC
>JAPYYV010021083.1:0-13091 GCA_030522625.1 Copidosoma aretas
TTTTTACTCTTCTAACGGTTAAAAAATCTATTTTCAAGTTGTAAATAGTAACATTGCAACAGATTACAATAAATCTTGCCTTGATAGAGTTCTTGAAGTTCCAGCTTGCTGGATATTCTCTTTCTTTTATTCAAGTAAATAATAGCAGAATAATGTTGTTGAGGAAGCTTTGTGCTAATTTATTGGCAGCGGTTTTTCATTTTAAACACTACATTAAACATTTCTAACGTATTTATAGAAAAAATTTGTTTTTACCGATACAAAGCTTCCTCTATGAGTATCTCATAAAGCATCAAAACAGCTTCATTTAAGATTGAAAAATTTTTTTTTTACTTTATGCCTTTTTTTATTGAAGGAAATGTACAATTTTATTTTTTTAATAAGTCATATCTCACAAACCCTTCAAATGATTTTCATGATCTAGGGCTCCAAATGCTTCTTTTTATATCCTTATATAGGTTTACTAAAAGATTTTACGGTTTATGCTTCATCAAGGTTGTTATGATAATTTTAAATGCTAAAAAAACAGTTTATGCTGTTTTTGAAGTGAAAAAATTTTAATTTGATTTCATCATAGTTATATTCTATAGATAATTTAATAGCTTTGTATGATTTAATAATATTTTAACTACAAGATAACTATATCACGTATATCAATTTCAGTAATAAGTGATAATTATTTGTTCAATTGTTTTTAATTAAAAAATTTAACATTATTTTTTAGTACTATTCGGGTAAAAATTACGTTATTTTCGAAATAATTCAACATCATGGAGCATGAAAGTATAGCTTCTTTCCTCATTTTAAATCATTCTAATATTCCATTTTTTTTTTTTTTTTTAGTTTAATGATTGCAGAATAATGTTGTTGAGGAAGCTTTGTGCTGATTTATTGGCAGCGATTTTTCACTTCATGCCGTTATCTTTATTGAAGAAAATCTACAATTTTTTTTCTTGAATAAGCCATATCTCAGAAACCCTGCAAATGATTTTCATGATTTAGGACTCCAAATGATTCTTATTATATCCTTTTACGGGTTCACAAAAATATTTTACGTTTATACCCCATCAAGGTCGTTATGATAATTTTAAATGCTAAAAAACAGTTATGCTATTTTTGGAGTGAAAAAAATTAAATTTGATTTCATCATAGTTATATTCTATAGATTATTTAATAGCTGTATATAATTTAATAATGTTTCAACTACAAGATAGTTATATCACGTATATCAATTTCAGTAATAAATTCTAATTATTTGTTCGATAGTTTTTAGTTTGGAAAAATTGCAACAATATTTTTGTTCTATTCCGGAAAAATTATAATGTTATTTTCGAAATAATTCCACATCATAGAGTATGAAAATAGCTTCTTTTCACATTTTAAATTATTGTAATATTTAATTTAATTTTTTTTTTTTTTAGTTATATGATTGCAGAATGTTGTTGAGGAAGCTTTGTGCTAATTTATTGACAGCGGTTTTGTTTCTGGCGTGTATTTCGATTTTTTTTTCACGTTAAACATAACATCCGGAAAAATAAATTGTTCTTTAATAATTCTATAAAGCTCAGAAGACATGTAAATTTCTAGCAACTTTATTTAAACATTAAAAATATTTTCAAAGGAAAATTAAAAATAATGATGATGGCAATAGCAAAATTTATAAATAATAATAATAATAATAATAATAATAATGATAATGACAATAATGATCATTATAATCTATCGAATGATCATTGTTGAAGCTAAATATTTGGTTTTCAAAAAAATTCTATTGTGTTGTAAAGTGAATACTTTTAATGATTCTCGTCCACATCGAGAATCATCTTTTAAACTGTGTAAGAAATATGAAACTTACTGAACATCATTAATACATTTTTTATTGAGACTAAAAAATTATTGTCTAACAAAAAAATTGTATCGACCTTACGGTAAGGTAGAATCCGACCCTACTTATTACTGGCGACGATATTGCGCGGAAAACCGGAAAAACAGCCATTATTTATCGAGATACGGTAATAGGAACCCAAAAGAATTTCGAGTGCGGGTAAGAAAGATGACATTTTTACCTTATGACGTTATAAGTCTATTATCCTATCCTAGTAGCAATTGATCAATATGATTTCCTACTAAGAGTGATTTAAGAGTTATCATATTACGGTATTTGAATTTTTTAAAGAAGCTTAATTACTTATGTCTGGTATAACAATTTCCTAAAAAATTTTTGAAACATAATTAAAATAGTTACAGATCAAAATATCGCGATTGAAAAAAACGTCTTTATGCAGGAATAGTTTTATTAACTCTGGTTACGAGACACTAAAGATGAAGTAAAAAGTATGTTTGGGTGCATTTGATTTACATCGTTCGTTCGTGTATCGTTCGTTTATCGTACAGTCATTCCTATGTTACAGTATACCTATATATTAATCATATAGGCCTACTGTAACATAGGAATGACCGTTCACTGTAAAAAATCCTCTAGTAGAATAACTATACTCAGCACAGAAAATTCGCTGTCGGTTTGTAAAATCACTATCTAATTCAAGGCTTTTACTGTACCGGATAGTAATTTCACTATTTCAAATCCAAAAGTGAGATTATGAAACAAGAGTACAATTGATTAAAAAGCACTAATTACTGCATTGAGCATCGTTGTTTCTCCAAGAAAGTTATGTTAGCTACTTGGCTAACTACATACCAGTTAATATTTCTGACCTTTTGAGCATAGAAAATTATGCATGAGGTGGAAACACTATCATCGGAATATTATATTACTATCCTCCATAGTAATTTTACTACATGATAGTAAACTTACATTACACTTGGATATAAATATCACTAACGTCTTGTAATTTTACTAGCCGATCGTATTGACATTATCAGATATAGTTAAATTAATGTGCTGAGCATGAAGCGGAATAATAATTATGCTCAGCATGATAATATTCATAGATGATGGTGAAATTCACGAAATACCCGTGAAATCCCTATGCTGAGGTAGTAATTTTACTATCGGACATAAAAATTTTACTACAAGATTAACATGACTGTTAATTATAGGCCCACATCCCTTACATCCAATTTTGCAAAAATATTTGAGAAATTATTATATAACAGACTGTACACTTTTTTAAGTAGTAACGAACTAATATCCCGTAAACAATAGGGCTTCGGAAAAGAAAAAGGATGTATTGATGTATTGATGCTCTTGCCCTATTAAATGACGATGTTAAAGCTAAACTTGATTTATCCATACTAACATCAATTGCATTTATATATTAAGTGTATGGAAAGCTTTTATTGCGTTGATCATTCTTTATTACTAAGTAAACTTTGGAATTACATGGAGTGAGGGCTGTTACATTAAAACCATTTACATCATATCTAGAAAATAGGCTTATAAGAACCATACTGGATGAAAACACTGCATCTATAAAATTGTAAATATTCTCTCCGAAGATGACCGCAGTGGTCATCATTTAAATGTACCCTCCCATGATAAATCTTATGGAAGAAAAATTAGATCGGTGGCCGCCATGGTCCCTTTGAAGGTACGAATCCACAAGGTTTCGTGTTAAAATAACTAGTGGCGCCAGCCCTCCCCTCCAGTCTGGTAACCAAAATTGGCAACAAACATTGAAACAACAACAGTTTTAACATTTGATAAATATAAAGATTCAATTACATGCGATTTTACCGTCATAATAAATGGTGCCACAATATGTACAAAAATCAAGACCAGGTATGACTTCGACTGACATTAGATAATAAGTTTCAATAGTCATGTAAACAGTATTAAGAAAAAAAAAAATTTTATTTGTTTTTTATACACTAAAATTTTTTATTCCAAACTGGTGAACTGCTAACTGTCTATTATGCTTTATTTCATAACGTAGCCACATACGGTATTCTGGCATGTGGATCAGCTTATCAAAATGTATTGCTATCCCATTACTAAAGTGAAGTACCCAGTACTTGAACACTTTTGTACATGAAAAGATTCATGTGCGAAATTCTAAAAATAGCCTAAAAAAGTTTTAAAAAAACGTTTCATGTATTAATCTATATTATTTTCTATTGATTACAAAAAAAAATTCCGAATTATTAAGTCGATAAATAAGAAAAAACTAAATTTTAGAGTTAATTTACTGGTGGTTGACGCTTGATTTAAGACCAGTATTAGACATCCATGTAAAGTAATTAGTCCAAGTATTGGGTATAGGACAAATCTAATGGAACCTATAAATTGGACAGCAGTTTTGCATGTCTTGAGCTGAGAAATATAAATATTTTTTAAGGAAAGCATATTGATGTTACTCCAACGATATTTTAACATTATTTTTATTTAAAAATAGTTACTTAAACGTAATACTTTCACCGACAAATATTAAAATTCAGTATTTTTCAAGTGTCCAAATACTGGGTGCGTAAGGAATCCATTGGAACCTATATCTGGACAGCAGTTTTGCACGTCTCGAGACGATAAATATTTTTGTTTAAAGATTAGACAAGTCATTATCACAATTTTTGTTATGCTGAATTCTTAGATTTCTAAAGATTGCAAATAAATTTTGTTTTCACTTTTCGTTCAAGTTTTATTTCGAAAATATAGCTTGTCCAACTACTGGTTCCATTTTAGGTATTATCCAAGTACTGGGTACTTTACCATATCTCTAAAAATGAGAATACTATTTTTAATAAAAACTATAAAGATATTCATATTAAAATAAGACCACTTATAATAACACAAGCTTACAACTGCGAATATCTAGTATATGAGTACGAATTATTATAGCAAAAGTATTTTAATGGCACAAGCAACACTAGAAATAAAAGCATCACTCTTTTGAATTGTAAATTAAATAGCAGAAAATGCCGTTACAAATATATGCCTATTACACTATTCAAAAAATTATAAAATATACTAAAACAATTACATAATGTCGACAACAAAAGAAAGCGAGCATTACTGAAAGTTTGGTGTAAGAATCTATTAAATTCATTCAACGAATGTCATAAATCATCCTATATGCTACTCTTACTTACTTACACGTTCAATTATATACTATTTTTTCTACTAGATAATTTTTCATGTTACCCTCATCCAAATCTTATTATTAAACTTATTATTTTTATTTTTTTATGTTTTTTTGTCATAATTTTTTTTTTTCGTTTTCTTCCCACCTTTTTATACAATTTCTTTTTAGCGAACTGGAGCAGCCCTAAAATGAAGAAACATTTCATGTACATATTTTTTTTTTCTTCTTTCAACATTTATACTTTAATTTTAGTTTTCTATTACTTTCTTTTATTATCCTATTACCTGATACCACACCAGTGTACAGACACATATTGTGCCTCCTAGCTGGTAAGTTCTGTATAAGCATAGTTTAAAATTATAATATTGTAAATTCATTTCATGCATAGCATCTAATAATATGTATATGTAAACTGTGTGGTGAAATAAGTATTAGTTATATCCGATAGTAATATTACTGCAGCATTTTTTACAGTGTACGATAAGCGAACAATACACGAACAAACGATGTAAATCAAACGCGCCTTTAGTCTCGGCAAAACATGTAGGTGAAATTTTAAAGACTGAAGTCAAAGAAGGGTTATCCGCTCAAATCATTTTTAAAAAATGTATGCTTGGCTAAAGCTAAATAATTATCTATAGATAAATAATATATCGAACTATAATATATCGAAATAAAAAATTGTAAATGACATCCAAACAAATGTTTTGCGAAATGTTGATAGTAAAAATTGTGTTTTTGTATCCAACAAAAAAGCGAGTGTTAACATTAAAATCCCGCCTTTTTTCTATAAATCTTACAATATTTTGATAATTAAAGATCTCAACTTTTTCTTTAAAATACGATTTCAAACTATACTATAATTACTTATAATACTGTTTTTCCTGATGATAGTTTACATTAAGGTACAATAATTATGATTTGATAGCGTTGTGTGCACCAAAATCATTTTTAATAACAAAATTATTATCACTAAATGTAATTAAATCGTAATAATTGCATGGTTTTTTTGAAAAGCTAATAATCACGTTCTGTTGTTATTCTTTATAGATATGCTAAATGCATAGAAAAATACTTTTAAAATGAAGAGGTTATTTTCTTTACTTTGTATCAATAATATCCTTAAATTTTCCAGGGTTATCGATATTTTCCATGGGTGCGTAACAAAGCTCCCAACTTCATTCACATACGGCTAGTTTTTGACACCCCTTAAACCTTTTTATTTGTATTTAATCGTTAACTTTTATTTAAAAAACATATCTGTGCCATATACGCCGATGAATAAGGCCTCGATTCCGATATTGATTTGCTTGAAATTTTACGGGACAAGGAGAAATCAAATTTTGTAGACGTATTCCTGGCACATCAAATGACATTTCTGACAAAGTGTTGTTCCAAACAAATCGATGACAATTTCCATAAAATGATAGAACCACCTTAAATTATCAAATATTTAGCAATATTGCTAATAATTCGAAATATTTCAAGACGTCTCTGTAGAACCTTGATTACTGGACCAACGACCTAAAATCGTAGAAAAATATATTAATGTAGATGCCTTGAGAGTATGTATGAAAGATAAAGTCTAAAGATGATTCCAATATAACTCGAGCCCAAGACATATTTAGAAACACAAATCGTTATCTGAATGGTATTTGGAAAATCGGCCTAAGTACGTCGGAATGATAATAATGACAAGATTCCAAATAAGCGTGTAAACGCTCTAAGTCGATTGCACACGTTAAAGAAAAAATTAGATTACGATTCTCAGTACGCTGAAATTTATTGTAAAATAATTAGTCAACTCTTTCAGTTTGGCTTCGGGGAAAAACTTGTTATCTGCAAAAAGATATTTTTCACCTTTCTTAGTTGAAAATATAAATGAATGAGGTTTACTTTTAGATTAGTTTTCGATGCTGTCGTGAAATTCAGCTTTATGAGGCTTAATGATTCTCTCCTACTAGGACCTATTTTATGTAAAAGTCGTTTGGGTATTTTGTGCACTTTGGGTAAAAACTTTATTACTTATGAGGGACATATGAGAAACATGTTCAAAAAAATTAAATTTATGAAAGAATAATGATAAGTCGAGCAAGCTGGAATAGTGTACATATATCACGTCATTTTGAGGTGAAAAATCATCTTAAATATCAGCACTCTATACAGAAAAAAAAAAAAAAAAAAAAAAAAAAAAAAAAAAAAAAAAAAAAAAAAAAAAAAAAAGAAAAAAAAAAAAAAAAAAATAAAAAAAAAAAAAAAAAAAAAAAAAAAAAAAAAAAAAAAAAAAAAAAAAAAAAAAAAAAAAAAAAAAAAAAAAAAAAAAACATGAAAAGAAGCCAACACAACTTAAACTTTCAAGCGTGATCATATCTATTTTTGATATCCTTGTATAGCTTGCCCCTGTTTATATATCTATATCTGAATTTCAGTGTTGAAAATTTGGTGGATTAAGATTTTATGGGATCATGAGACTCGATTTCTTTCGACCACCCTATCGGAAACAATTAATTTGAAAATCTGTAAAATACTGTGAAAATGTATGAAAAACCATAAAAATGGGATAGCTTCATTATTTTTCACAGTTTTACAGATAAGTAGGTATTACTATGCATGTGTTAACTCAAAAAAATCATTTTCGAATTCTTTAAACTAAAATAAAGACAAAATATTCTTGGAAATGTTTCTCTAAAGTCGACGGATTTTGAATAAAAAATTTGTAAAGTTTGCTGTATGCATTAAAAACAAAAAGTATTTTGTCAAGCTTCAAAAATTTTTTACTTAATACTATGAGGCTTCGTGCATTATATATAAGAAAATTTTCTCATTATTTTGACCCAAATAACATAGAATAATACGTTACGCACCAAGGGAGGGAAAGTAAAGAATGCTGTAGATCAGACGTGTATTGACACCCGAGGCGAAGCCGAGCATTCTTTATTTCCTCCCGTGGTGCGTATACGATTTTTCATCAATCCTGCGCTGGTAGAAGAAAAGTTCCTACTTTCGTCGCAATATGGTGAACAATATTTTTTCGAGCCAGAAAGTCTAAAATTGCACAATACTATGATGCAACAAAATCAAATCAAATAACTCATATTGCAAGATTTTTGCGACGGAACTGCCTTATTATTGTCACGTGTTGGGTGTTAATATTTGTGGAAGTTTTCATACAGCGTTTATATTCAAAAAAAGTCGAGGTACTTCTTTGGTATCGACAACTATTCCAATAACTGTTTCTCATTTTATGCATCTACGGTCAGTTCTCGTACTTACGCGTGCTTATTTGATCGACAAAGATATATGTTTATTTCTGGTTTGATTCCAAGAGTTTAGCAAATTGGATTAATTCAGAATCGGTCGTGAAAAAACGTAGGTTAAAATAGGTAATAGTTAATGCCCTTACTCGAAAAACCTGTCAATGATGCAACAAGATCAGCCCCTAAAGCTTTAAGTAGTAACAGTCAATGGTTTGTCAGGCCCCTTTCATTTAAGAAAATAACGGTAAGTGGCCTTTCCGCAATTTTTGGCCTGACAATATCATTTTTTTCTTGAATCAAAAAAGGAATTATTTTTATTTTGGAACGAATATTAGAAGTAACAAGCAATGAATTTATGCAAAAAGCTAAGCTTTTGCATGTAAGGCACTACTGCTAACGATTTTTTAGCCAGTTTGAATCGATTTTAGTCATTTAAAGCATTATAAAAATACTTTAGAGAAAAACTTTAAATTCCAAAAAAGTGTATTTTTGTTAGTTTTACAACTTTTGTATTTAACATTTTGACCTAAACTGTCAAACAAAAAATTAGGTAAATTAGGTATCACAAAACTATTTTTTGGACAAAACGATTTTCGTTGTTTAAAGCGTCAAGATAAGATTGCAGAGTAAAACGCAAAACACAAAAAAGTTGTTTTTTTTAGGATCCACAACTTTTGTATTTAACACTTCGTTGTAAAAGGTCAATTTCTTCTTGTTATGGGTGAAAAACGGTTTTTGAAGTTATTTTCAGTTATTTTTGAGACCTAGGGCATTTAATTGAATTCCTAGAGAAAAGTGTACAGCAGTAAAAAGTTGTATTTGATTGAGATCTACAACTTTTTCTTAGAACACCCTAGCTTAAAATGTTAATTTGCAAAGTTACAACGAAAAAAGAGATTTTTTCCCTCGAAGCTCTATAGTGAAAGTGCTGGGAATTTTTTTTGGCCTGGAAATTTGATTACGTAAACACAGGGTTGATTACATATACCATAGGACCACTTTGGGTCACACGCATATTAGGATCAAAATTTGTTTCATGTACCAAATAGTAATTTCATTGATGGTTACACTTTTCGCTCTAGTGAAAATATAAGGCACTCCTGTGAAGCAGTCGTGCCTAAAAAATAAAGCAAAAAAAATCCAAATAGTTTATCGAGTGGATAGTTTCAATCAGTTTTGTCTAAAAAAAAAAAAAAAAAAAACAAAGCACTGAAAGCAAAAAAGGATTGGCAGATTAATTTCGTGAAATCAATTCATAGATAAATACACATTTATTCGAGTAAGGGGCTACGTAGAGTATGTGCTGGGTGTGAAAGAAAGATTGTAACTCTTAACTTAAGATGGATGTCACGTTGTAGTTCAATTATTAATTCAAGATTTTGATAAGCATTTTTCCATGAACGCGCTGTATACTATTTCAAACGAATTATAGCAAAAAATTTGGACGTTAAAAATGCCATGAGTTCTGAGAAATATAATAAGTGCTTGTGCAATTAAAAACGGCTATTAAATTATATTATTGATAAAAGCATTTAAATAATACAAGCATTAAAAAATTAATTTACAAGGAGATTTAATCTGTTCAATGCGTCTCATATAGAAGAAACGTCTACAAACGCATGATTCAAAGGCAATTAATTCTCCAGTAGTTATTTTAAAAATATGTGCTCCAAGTAGATAAACTCTTTTGACATTTTTAGCCGAGGTAAAAATTTTTATGAGTGATTCATGACCTTCAACGTATGTCTCACCTGAATCCAGCGACAAGTGAGCATACTTACAACAAATAATTTCTGTGTGATTCTTTATGCAGTACAGCGCGATTCGTACATTGTATTTAAGTACAAACAATTTGTCCGTAGAAACAGCGAAGTATAGTGTAAATCGATCAAACGATATTTCACGCACACTGAAAAAATCTATCTCTTCTTTGAAATTATAATTAAACTTAATTTTCGACCATAAAGAGAACTAATTAATGTTGCTGCCACGATTTTCCTGGTGAATTGTCTGATGGTATTTTTAGAAAACAAATACGATATAGGGAGATTGAGGGGCCTTTGTTTACTTTCGATTTGCAAGTTCATGCTGCATCTCTATGGCTACCGCTGTTCTCTTCGCTCCGCACTTTCGCCGGTTTGTGATCGAGGGCGAAACATTGGCAGCCCTAGACTAACCAATATTCGCCAGGCAAACGTGCTTATACGCAGAAACTACTTTTTCACTACTGTGAAACGCGTTGCATTCGCTTATTTACCGCTTATCCCTGGTGTTGATGACGGTGGAGTCAATCAAAAAATTTATTTTAGCGAATGAGATTGTCTTGATATATCGATTATTGAGAAATCACACAAACTATTATTTATTACACTATAAAATACTAAAACCTAACGAGTAAATAACGAAAAAATAATGCTTCAAAATCAATTAGCGTATGACCTTTTATTCTTGTCCACAATTCATCATAGATATTACCAATATCGTTAAATATAAATTTTGAAGTACCATATCTTCAAAACGGTACCTAGGCCTTCTGAAAGTTTAATACAACATTCTGCTTATAATCTCATTATATTTTAGTTTTTCAAAAAATTCTTCGTTCAATTGCCAGAGCTGTATTACGGTAATGGCACCAAGCCATAGATGACTTCCTGAAATTCTTATAATAATGGTCTAGCCATTTAATTATTTATCAGCAACGATGGCTGAGTTTAAATTATTAATTTAAAAAGGACTAGCAGTATTTTCACTGCTGCAACGCGAAAATTTGTAAAGTTTGGAGATACTTTTACTGTACGCGTTAAGGTATGCAAGAAGAAATGTTATCAAAATTTTTTATTCAAAATGTATCTTTGATCAAGCAAACACACGCAATTTTCTGCTCAATTCTTTAAAATTCCATTAATGTAGGTCTCATGATTCCCTTATCTTTGACAACATTTGAAAAGCCTTGTAGTTTTATGTAGAAAATTTTATTAAAATAAATGAAAGAATATATTTTTCCTACCTCGGGCCTTTTTGGAACCCTAGTACACCCTCGGTAGGAAAAATAGAATTCGTAACTTGATCGTAAAGGCTTCTTTACGAACCTCGTTACGTCCTTCGCTTACGGCTCGTGCCATAAACCTCTTGGTTTGCAAATTGAAGCTTTTCCAATCTCGTACGAAAACTACTATTATTATTAAGAAATACATTGAAAAGAATCCGAAAAATATGAAAAGGAATCTTAAATTAATCATAAATTTATTAATCAAAATAAGTACTCGTTTATACATGACAAATAAAAAGCGATGATTCATTAAATTATTAACAAAATATTTAACATATAGAATATAAAGAACGCGGCTTCTATATATACTCAATTTTTCGAACAGAATTATTTTTAAGCGTGTGTGCGAGTGTAATTCAATTGCACCCACACATGCACACGTATTGATTTCATATCAAGCAAGTTCAACCTTCTGTTGAAATTCATACTTGGCGCCTCCATTAATAAAGAGCACGAAGTGCAGGAAAAGAAAAATTTGGAAGATAGGAGCAAAAAGGATGGGTTTCGTTTCGTCCTTGGCTGGGACTTGTCAGTGTAGCGCGCTATAGCGATCTAGCTACATACGAACACATATGCGCGTATCAGTGCTCGGTATGAACTATGAAGTCAATGCGTATGCATGTGTGGGTGCAATTTAATTGCACACGCACACACGCTTAAAAATAATTCTGTTCGAAAAATTGATTAAAGAAGCCGCGTTCTATATATTAAATATTGAATAATCGAACAAGTTGTAGTACGGGAGTTTAATTAAATTTTAATTAACGAAATATGTCTGATCTCATGAATTTCCATATTTTTTTTTATATATATATATATATATATATATATATATATATCATAATGTCATACGTCCGGGTATCACAAGGATCCACTATTCAGGGCACTCGACACTTGGAAAAGGGATAAGGAAAGGGATGGGAGGCCTCCCAATTACAGGCAGGGGGGTAGGGGGTAAAATAGGCAATTTTGCTGTGACAAGGTCTCCAACCCCTTCACGAGGAGCATTGCGGGGAATAAATTTTTTCCATATCTGTGCAAATTACAGTAAGATAATAATAGCTAAATAAACCCTATTACAAAATATTTATACTATTATATTGTCCACACTCCCATGGATTATTTTTTTATTTTTTCAATGTTAAAAAATCTTATTTTTTTTCGTAAATTAATTTTTGCGGATTCTTTTTCAATTTGATAAATTTCAAATTATAATTCATACAAGACCGTAAAATTATTAACAAAGATGCATGTATTGCTTGGAAAAAGGGATGCGTCTGCAAGAAATATCTTATGCATACGTTTATTCCATTATTAACCTTTTTCTAGGTATCAGTCATTATAATATCATAATATTCTAATAATTTATCTTTATTATTGCTTTAGGTAACAGGATTTTAATGAGAAAAGCTGATATTCATATGCTGATTGATATTCATATTTTAATAATTCGAGCATACTTACTTGAAGACTAAGAATAGGCGTAGCTTGTTTGATAAGCTCGGTATCATTTTTAAACGATAAAATTCACTTCTGACTCACTTGCGTAAGAATTCTGGGTCTAGCATTTGAAAAGAAAATACAATTTCTAAAAACAACAAGAATTGGAAAGCCGGGTGCCTATAGTTTTTTACAATGGCTTCATCCTACTCTCTAAATGTCTTCGAGTGAATTTTCACTCGCATCGAGTGAGAATCCGGTCACTCGTACTCGAGTTAAAAATTCACTCGATGCGAGTGAAATTTC
>JAPYYV010021084.1:0-21138 GCA_030522625.1 Copidosoma aretas
GCGGGAGGTTCAAGGGTCCATGGAGGGCGGAACGGGCAAAAAATTCGGGGGGAGGGGGGGCTTCACGTGTGTGGGGGGGGGGGGGTTCAGCCGCAGTGGATTCATTATGTCGAGAAGGGGGGGCTCATGAATGCGGGAGTCGAGAGGCTCGTATCCCGGCTCTATGGGGCTCGTCGTTCATCCGCTTCCGGCCCGATAAACTCCCCCGGTCCCAGTCTTCGGCCCCGGCGATGCCTCCAAGTAGATTCGCATTATGTTTCGGGGTGTAGTGCGCGGGTGGGTTTGTTCTTATTCTTCCGCAGTCGTTACTCAGTAACGGTTACTGGCCGGAGTGATTGAAATATTACTAATGCAGGCTTGGCGGCTGGGTACTCGGGGCCTCTGTCTCTGACTTTATTGTCTTTGCCGAATCGTGGCGGCCCTTTGCGCGTGGGTTTGAGAGGGCGACGCTTCGTTGATGGATTTTTTGGTTTTCTAGTTCCATTTGTGTATGCAGATGGCGAATGAATGCGTATAATTCTACGAAGGTGAGAATAGGTAAATTAAATTTTCTTTTCTACGTCGTGAGGTGGACTCGGGCATGTTATGTGAGATGACAATATTGTGCCACTTTGGCATTGAAAAGAGAATTCTCGAGGGATTAATTTCTCTACGTGAAAAAGTCAAATTAGATTTTAAGTAAGATCTAATGAGATATGTTTCTCCATTCTTTCATCTTAGTCCACACGAAACTCAAAATTTTTCTGATGCAAAAGATGTTCATTATGATGTATATCGTATTTTATTTTATTTAATCATAAACCAAACATCAGACATAATTTAAATACAAATTGAGCGGAAATACACAAATAAGACCGTGGAAGTATGCAATTAATATTATACAAGTAATCTGCTTCATCTAAAGATAAATTTTTTATTACTATGTCATGAAGTGAAGTAAACTTAAGTTTTATTGTCTGTATTCCACTGCCTGCTGTGCCAAAAATATTTCTTCTTAAAAGTTTTGATGATATTATATTTTCTTCAAAAAGAGAAGAAAATGATAAAAAAGGATAGCTATTATAAGTTTTTGCTTGAGACAGGGTCAACATTTTTAAAGTTTCCATTCTCTTGAATTGTACCATGTTTCAGTTAACTTTTTTTCCATGAATTTGTACTGTTATTCAATTTAATTACTCGTTATTAGTTAAACATTAGTTGCTGCGGATCAAACAGGCTACTCAATCCGTCTATATCATTCATATTTATTTATTTATTCATTTCATTCAGCGTTTCACCGCGACCCATGGGCTTCCACGGACATAGGCTCTGGGGCGCTCGTCGAATATCTTTGTTTACCTTCTTTTATTTTTAGTTGGTATGGCTTCAATTTTGTTGGTTTTTTTCGAGCTTATTTGACCCGGCAGACGCTGTCACGATAACGTTCGATTGAAAAGCTCTTGCAAGCTCTTTCTCTCTCTCGTTTTGTTTCATTTTGTGCAAGAATTTCCATTTGTGTGTACAAATATTTTCGTATTCAAAATACAGTTGACACTCTGCAGTACATTTAAATCACTGTTTGCTGAGTCAATAATTAAGAGGCAAAAGATCGAATAAACCTTACCATGCTCACTTCTAAAAATCCCAGAAAAAGGTTTTTCAAAGTAATCGTCTTCTTTTGAGACATGATAATATACACAAAACCAAAGCAAGAATTATTTACTTGTTCGTCGTTCTTATCATAAACTGAATGATCGTAAAATTCCAAACTAATTATCCATAAGAAAAAAACACAATAAGTCCAAGTGGCCTGGGCCAGAGTGGCAACAAGTATTTCCTAATCTTTCGCCAGCCAAAAGAAAAAAAAAACCCCCAAGAAAGAAGGCACCACGGGGCCATGCTTTCTACGTAAGTAATGCAAGCCCGAAATTTCTCGCAGAGGCCGACCGAACGAACGAGGCCGTTTAGCACGGGGCGCGGACGGAACCGATATATCACCGCTCCCCTCGAGGCTCGCACGAGACTCTCCATCGATTATTCACGTGACCCCCCCCCCCCCACTCCCCACGCATGTACCGCCGTACACGCCTACCTGTCCCCGAAGCTCGTGCCGCGAAGACGTCGGCAGCTGTCCCCCTGCCAAGCCGAGAACATTGACCCTGTCAGCCGCATCTGCGCGGACAAGAGCTGCCCTGGTCCATATCGGGGATTTGGGCTGTAGGGGGGGGGGGGGGGATAATGGGATGTTTGCCGGTGTAGGAGCGCCCGGATAATTGTCATTGACATGGATACTCGATGTTTCGTGCCTGTCTGCGTGCTCGGGCTGCTGGAGATGGTACATTGTTCCGGGGGCCGGGTGGTTGGACGCGCGGAGACGCTTCTGGAGACGGGTGAGACGCTTGTATACGCTGATACCGGCTATCCTGGGACGTTTCATTCCTGTCGGTCGGGCGGATTCATTCACACGGGATGGATTGTGTTTGTTATTTTGGATGAGTATTTTTAATTGTGTGTTTTGAACGCACAACCACCGGTTCGGGCCATTCTCGGGGACGATTTTTTTCATCCTCGCATTCCATTCGTGATAATTTGTCCCTGTGCGTTTTTTTTTTTTCAATCTTGAAAGAATTTCTTGTGGAATTAACGGTTCTCGATCGATGTGTATTGTCAAAAAATACGGGCATTTGGCGTCGAGAGAGGCCTGTGCCTCCACTTGAACGAAACGCGTACGTGATATGATAAATATCAATTGTTTTCAAATAATGGCACTGCATATAGCACACCGTCAAAACAAAATCTGTTTAGTTGAAATATAGTGCATTGTGTTTGGAAAGAGATGAAAAATCGACGGAAAAACATGTTTGAAAAATACTTTGAAATAAGTAAGCTCCATTTTTTTAAATACGAGTACGTACTGCACTATATTATGCTGAAAAAAATATTTTGGAAAACATGAGTAGCAATGATAACAAAATGAGTAACATAAATATCGTCTTATATTTTTAGAAAAAATTGTATGGTTGAATGTTTGAAAATCTATGAATTTAGTATCCCCACGTCTGGCACTGTACTTGTGTACTTGAAATACTGGGGACAGTAACGGGAGACTTGAGAATCTAATAGTTATTGTCTTCCATTTCAATTGAAATCCGAGCGATCATTATTGTTCAACAGTAGATGTATGATTTTTCTTTGATACAAAGAAATTTGGTCGTTGAATAATACCACTCGACCTATGATGAAGAACCCAAGAGTCGATCTATAATGAATCACATTGTGTCCCACGAGCATGAGTATAGTAGTTCACGTACTCATATTTTAATGATAAAAATCAATGCTTGTAAAAAATAATTATCTTCGTTAGTTCAGCAGAAGATACTTTCAATACGTTTCACTAATTCTAAGTGTGAGATGGATACCGTCCTTTCCATATTCATCAAAGCGTGAACTACAAAACGAAGTAAAAAACTCGCTGATTTATTTAAAAGTTACGGTCAGTAACAAGATACTCTAAGAAGCTCTGCAATTTTAACGAGCACATTTCAGGCACTACACCGTCGTTAATTACAAGCTGGGGAAAGTATCTGCTTTCAAATGAAAATTGAACCGAAAACCTTATTTAGGGCACGACCGCGTTTCTCTCCTGGAAAAGTAAAACTTTTCAAACATCTTTATGAATTCCAATTCCGGACGCTGAGCAGCCATCAAAGCCACTCTCACCAGAGATAATTTTTGTTCCACGCCGACCCGAACGCTCGTCGCGCAAAAAGTTCACCAGCAACAACGAGTGTACCGACCGTTATCTTTCCGGTTCGAAGGTTCGCCGAGTCCCTATCGCTGGAAACCCCCGGGGAACGGGGGAAAAAAAAAAAATTAACAAAAAAAAGAGAAGAAAAAGTCGTCGTCGTATCGCTACCGTTCCCCGAGGACCGGCGGCCCCGCCTCGCGCTCGCCGAGGCAATCGTCTTATCATTTCGCCACTGAAGCGGGGCTACTTCCGATCCGCGTCACCCGGGACCGAGATTGTTTTCCTTTTCAATCCTCTTTCTCCTCGCCCGGCCGCCGATGCCGCTCCGGATACTATTCGACCGTGCGCCCGGGTACGCGTATCCCGGCCCTGTGTTCGCGACATCGTTGCAGCCTCGACGATAAGGTGACACTTGTTTCGCGATGCTCGCTGTTTGGTAGTTTTGAGTTGGTTTTTTAAATTTTTCCGACGCGCCAGGTTGGGCAATGCTCTCGGTGCGGTAATTATCGCTGGGTTATTCATGAGATTCCACCCACTGGTATACGTTTTGTCGTAAGAACAACTTTGTCCCCAAGAGTAACCTTGTCCGTTTTCGTTGCAGGGTAACCCTGGGAGCTCGTGAAAAATCTCTCATTTTTCCCAAGTAAAACCAAAATCATCGATTTACTACTTTTACCATCATCATTATTTATACCATTACGACCAGCTTGAGCTTGTTCAATCATCTTTCATGTACCTCGATGCTCTCACCGTCGTACATAAGCCGGGTCGATCCAGCCCTGCACTGGTCCCCGATCAGACCTCGATTATTCATCGCGCGAATTATAAAGTATGCTCCGGCCCCGCTCGCTTCGATCCACAAACTCATCGCCGTGCGTATCCGTCCCCGCCGGAACGTTGTAACGCGTTGTCAGCAGCAGCAGTCCCCTCTCTGCACCAACCTACCGGACAATAGTCCAAACAGGGGGTATATGCACTGCCTACGCACACGATAATCGATGATTCCGACATGTCGCTGCACGTGTACGCGTACAGGGACCCGAACAGGAGCCGAGGACCCAAGGGGGGGGGGGGGGACAATGGAGGCCGGGTGCGCAATAAGCCGGAGATTCGAAATCCAAACATCGCCCAGCTGCCCCGGAGGAGGAGGAGGACGGTTAGGCGCGAATATGCGCGATCGCCGGCGGCAGCGGCTTTTGATCGACTTTACGGCCGGGATTACGCCGGGCGAGGCTTTATCGCCGCGCTCCGGGGGCTCGATTGAGTTATCCATTCCCGATTTTTTTCGGGGACCGCTGGAGGCCGGTGAGGTGAGCCGGGGCGCGTGATTTATGGTTGGGCATGTTTACGAGGCGACTTGGGGTTATGATGGGGTTGTTGTTGTTGTTGGCGGTGCTTGGATGCTGGGGACTTTTTTGGGAGTTTCGAGGCTGCGACATTTCTGAAGGAGGGAAAAGGATGATGCTTTTGGGCGTAGCGCACGATTTTTACATTCATGAAACGTTTGGTCGCAACAGAGATGGGGGGTTGGATTTCGTCTGGCGAGTTAAGAACAATTATCATCGTTCCGAGCATTAAAAGAACATTGACGGGACATTTTTTATGTTTACAATGTGTGTGTTTCGAGCACTCAAACATAATTTTTTTTTAGCTCGAAGTACGATCTCATAATCCACTAGATCCCAGAGGGAGGCCTAGAATACAGGTGCAGTGTATTTTTTAGGAATTCATCACTTTTGCACTCAACATCACTCCATTGAGGTTATCGGTCGCAATTTAATTTTTCATACCTCGGGGCGTTTTTGAAAGCATGGTGTGCCCTCGGCAGGAAACATAGCATTCGCCACTAATGCGCATATATCCGACCAGGGCGATCACAACAGTCCCGAGGGCGTTTGCTTGAATTAATAATTTTAAACCTATATGAGTTATACACTCCACATATGGGTAGTTGGGTACACATCATATAATAGCGGTCGAACGATGCGCAAATAATATGCGAATAAATGATGACAGTTATTCAAAGCACCGATAGATTTACCCCAAAACGGAGTGTACTATCTCGTTTTCCGTCAAGTGGCATATGAGTATTAATTTGAATTAGCAGTGCTGGCCATACAACTAGAATGTTTCTACACGACTATTTCAGGCATACTGAAGTATCTTTTTTTTTGTAGGTATTTCTTTTCACTTATTTTATGTTACAATACGCCCTGGTTGAATCAACATAAATGTATTGCGTAATATATACTCAGTCTTACCTCATTTTCAACGAAAAAATTCGTCTTATACCAACAATATACTATTTATGTGTGGTTATAGTTTATCATTGGGAACACTGTACTATCATAAGTCTCTTTTGACAAGCATTGTAATTGATTTTAATCGACCACTAAATGAATAGAGTAGACTTTATAAACTCCAGATTGTGGTTACCTTGAACAAACTGTTATCCACGCCAATGACGAGCGTAGCACCTCTGATGATCTCAAAATCTTGTGACAAAGCCTCTTACGTGAACCTCAACGTCAACAGCTTTGATGTAGCTAGGGCTTATCGGCTTTATTCATTATTATGTTCACAGATATTCTTACAAGTTGCACGTATGTTCCGAAAAATCTCTTTCTAAATAATCATCAAGATATCGCATTGCTTTGACACACTCGTACAAACACACTTTTAATCAAGAAGATATTAAAATTGAATAAAAATCACTTCAAATAATTACGGAATTCCAAAAACGAAAAAATTCATCAACGCTGCGCGCGAGAATCCCGCGGGTCTCGGCAAAAGTTCGATCAAATTAAAAAACGTCAAACGCGAATCCCACGACGGACAGTTAATTAAGCCCCGCCGCCGCGCTAACAAAGCTCATCCGATTATCCGCGACATCGCAAAGAAGCGTATCAATCGCAATTATTTCATTCCTCCCAAAGCCCCTCGGCGCACCCGCGCAATCATTCTTACCCAACAGACGCGAAAAACCCACTACCCCCCCTTTCCATCGCTAACGAGTGGATGGATACCCGCCAACCCGCGCAGCCGGGCGTAAAAGTCACGTTATTGACACGTCACCCCCACCTCGAGCTGCTTAGACGCGGTCGTTACCGGCCGCGGAAAAACCAGCAAACAATGGCCGATCGATGCCGCGCCGCGAGCTCATTAGGCCGTTTTGTTTCCCCGGCCCATCTGCCCGTCGCGTTAGCGCAAAAACACGCGCGTCGTTAACAATTCATCGTGTGTACCCTCCGGGGGACGTATCCGCGATCGAGCGAACAGCGCACTTGAGGGGGAGAGTGCGTTGTTCCCCCGCGTGTACTTTATTTCCCGTAAAAGTATGCAAAAATGCTCGACGTAGCTGCCTCCTTCCCCATCTCGGCTCGGTCAGAGACGTATGGAGATGTATGTGTGCCAGAGCGCACTTGCAGGAAAAAGTGGGTCGTCTCGAGGGTCGGGTCGAGAAACGTTCGGGCGAGCGACTTTCTTCCGCGAGGGTTTTGTTGTCACGAGGCCGCTGACTCTTTTTTTTTTTTTTTTTTTTTTTTTTTTTTTTTTTTTTTTTTTTTTTTTTTTTTTTTTTTTTTTTTTTTTTTTTTCTTGTGTTTTTTTGTTTTTTTTTTTTTTTTTTTTTTTTTTTCTCAGTTGTAGCATACTTTTGTAGTGATTCGTACAGGTTTCGAGGGAAGCGCGATTTTTAATACAAATTTGTTTAACTTGCTCTGGTTGTTATCGTGCCGGTTGCAGACAGATTAATGGAATCTTGGTATGAATTTTCGACCTACTTCTGGGTGAAATGGAATAATTGTTTTAAGTCTGAAATGCTCGCTCTGGATGACAGTTCTTGGCAGGGGGGAAACATTTTTTACCGACTTTGTATTCATATGAAATAGTTGAAAATTAAAAATGGTGGGATTCAAAGAAAGATCGGGTTACGTGACTTAACATTATTTGTCTGCCAAAGGTTTGTCTTACCTCATTCGACTGTTTCTACTGAGTTTTGCAGTCGGTCGACTCTTTGAGGTTGAAGTTAAATTATGACTAAATAGTTGACAATAAATAAAATCATGAAAAATTCGTATAGATGTATCCTTTATCAATAATCTGAACAGAATAAAACCTATTAGTCATCTGATTAATGGAAAAGAAGTTCACCAATGTTGAGTGTACTTTGTTAAATGTAACTACATAGTTTGGCATCCTCCACTCTCACAGATCAAGCTACATTTAAAATGTATTTTGGTTTTTTTCAGTTTAATAATATATGTAATAAATTATTGATAATATTTGTACTTCTATAACGTAGTTGTCGCATTGCCACATCACAAGTTGCATATATGCATATGCCTCATTAATTAAAGAAGGTTGAATCAAAATTCAATCATAATATCGCGTTGGTTGATGATTGTAACCAGTGAATTTTGGTAACTATGGTAAGTGATTATTGATACGATACACAGTTGGTACAGAATCCTCTCTGACAATTTGGTCCGTCGCATGTAAGTCTCAAACCTATGCAGAATATTCCAAAAATTTTAGTGGAAGACCTTACCACGAGATCAATTACCATGAGATTAAGCTCGTCAAGAGAAGTAAAAAATTCCATTACAAAATTCTTATCTGGATGTGTACCGTCCGAAATATTGATTAAAAATGAATAAAAAAGCTGTGCGAAACGATACTCTACAATGTTTTCTATCGTGCCCAGTCCTGTACAATTTAAATCCATCAATTTTAAGTTGACAATTCTTTGGAAATTACGCGTCGAATAGACATTGGTTGTGATACTTTTTAGTTCGTATCGACCAACTCAACCCTGTAGTACAGTTTTCCTGAAACGTTTTGGGAATAGTTGGTCGAGCTTTCCCATGATCAATACCATTCCAAAGACTTATCGCTATCCCGATCCTATAACAACCATGGCCCATACATCATTTTTCATCCAAAACTCCATTTTCGTCGTTAGCGAATTTCACAACCCAGCCATCGTCGCATCATCATTTGTTCGGACGGAAAACGCGAGTTTCCACACACGCCGCACTCCAGAACCCATCTCGAATCCGTATTGCTTCAACCAGTCGGCCCCAAAACGAACGCTCAACCGTCGAAAAAGCCACTCCACGATCCAGATGACGGCTCATCTCCCCCCCCGTTTACACACGCAATACGCGCTCCCCCGCGTTTTTCGACAATTTCGTACCGGCCGACTGACGCGCGGAGCCGCGCGAGCATTTTTCAAGCGCCCTCCACGTACACGCACGCGTAAGCGATCCGTCCGTTTCTCCCGCTCCGCCCTGGTCGAGCACCGTTGCGGCTCGCGTGTCGTTGCCCGCGCCGCTGAAATACCGCGCCCAAGGTGCGGGGGGCGGAAAGACCCACCGACGCCCATTCCCGTTCCGCGGGAAAAGCGCCCCATCGTTCTGGCTGCTCCGTCGGCGCGCACGGCCGGGCTCGTATTGTTGCTGCTGCTTTTTTTCATCCGGCGACGCGTCGTCTCCCCTGGATTTTATTATTTAATCTCGAGGGATAACTCAGCCGGGTAGCTTTTAACGATCTTACGAGCGCGGGGTGGCGCCGTTGTGGGGGTCTAATTGGGAGAGCTGTATATGGCTGATCCCTCTCTGCAATGGGTGTAAGCCCGTGTGTCGTGGTCGTTTGTTCGGAGCGGATTACCGTTGGGGGGGGGGGGGGGGAGGGGGGTTCTTTCGGGGGGCCGGGGTACGCGAGTGATTGCTGGAATTGGAATCGAGCATCGATATGTTTTTTGGTGCGGAGCGTTTGGCGTTTTTGATGAGCTCGCTTTTCTTTTTGCGTACAAACAAAAATTGCCGTGAGTAAAGAACATCGAAGTTTTGGAGTGGGGGTGAAATGACGTCACGATTGTCCAAAGACAATGGACAATCGTGACGTCATCCGTCCCGCACCCCTGAACTATTATGCGCTCTATCTCCGTCAATTTTCAGTTATGTAAAAAATGAAATAATGCGTGTCTAATATTTTTGCATAATCCATCCGATGGACCAAATAGAATGAAAAATTTTTTTCGATGGACCATCCCAATGATGGTTCGTTATGCATAATAGGCGACGCAAATGCAATTTATGTATGATCCAACGTATTACAAGACACTGGACATACTCTTTAAAAAATTTATTGTGCATAGTGTGTGAAAAGAAATAAGAAACTTTGATCATTTTTTTTTTTTTTTCATAACAGTGTATCTTCTTAACCAGACATTTAGTCCTTCGGAATGTGTATGGATTGTGTATAAGCTGTGCATTATGCAACATCTATCTTTTTACTCGGATGAGAAATTCTTCAAAATTTTAAATTGTGCGTCAGTGACAATATTGTTGATTTCTGTTATAGAAAAACATTTATAATTTTTAATTATTGTGCTTCCACGACCTCGGGTTTTAACTTTTTTTGTTTACCATGATTGTAACCCTATTTTAAGAGTCGCAAACCAGGTACAAAAACTCAGGAGAAACGTATACATCTGATGCTCAAACATCCTCGAATGAGAAAAAAAGAGTCGAGGAAAAACTTGCTCGAGGGCCCTCAACGAAATTCTCACTTCGACAAATTAATAATTTTTGCCAACACTTGTTTCTTTCAGCGCACTTGAGCTGCCGGTGCTGCTGCTGCTGCTGATCGGCAAAAAGCTCGTTGCCCGTAATTGATTGCAAGCCCTCTTTCAGCGGCGTAATTACTGGCTTGCTTGAAAAAATTTAACTACTCCCTCTGCGCTTAATTAACTACAGTGTAGCTTTTTTTTATTTGTATGTTGCGTTGAATGCAAAATGCTTTTTTCATTTGTATCGTTAATGACGTGTTTTACAATGAAAAAAAGGCGACGGAGAAATTATCATATAATAGCACAAAATGAATATTCCGAAGGAGTCCTTATTTTTATTCGTTCGAAGTCAATGCAGTGAAGAAAGTGTTTTCTTCTTGGTAATTTTAAAAATATTGCATACATTTTCGACGAAGTGCAGTACTTGTACTACATAAAATATTCACCATCGTATAATAGCTTACTTAAATAATCAGAAATATGCTAACATTAATTTGTTAAACTGTTAGAATGTGGAACCCAAAAATGTTGTAATTCTAAGTAGTACAAGTCCGATGTGGTCAGACCACTAACAAAAATAGTATTTCTGATCACGCAAGCTCTTACATTATTCAAACAACTGTTAACATGGAACAAAATGTACACTTTTGTTGATATCTGATTGCCAAAGACGACATAATTCGTTCAACCTTTCAACAAATGTGGAGATTCTTGTTGGCACTCGGAGCGAATAGTCCGTAGCTTTAGCGTATCATAAAATTATTTGAAATATTGTCTGAAAGATCTGAGTTTCAGTAAGATTTCTTTATTTATACTATAAAATGAGTTTATCTAATTACAACCCCATACAATAAAAGAAATAAGTTGGTGACTTCTTTTAAAAAACCATCGATTTCAAATTAGGAAAAAAATCTGTCAAAAGCTCTTTTTCTATAAGTATAAAAACAAACGTAACGTACACAGTGACAAGTAAAAACACTAAGGAGAGAGTAAAAATGAAAGTAACACTGTAGTAGAAAACTTTTGGGTTACAAACGATCACTCAAACACACGCACACACGCAGACACCATCGTCCTTCCCGAACTACTACAATTTCGATCTTCCACTTCATGAAACGTGTTTCCAATTCATCACATCAGGAGAACTTCATCTTAAATACACTCACAGCTTTCCCCGGCACGAAAAACCGTAAGTCCTAAATCACACACGAACGACCCCGAGAGCGCCGCACGCCTCCCAAAAACTTTTGCAACGTTTATTGCCCGAGAAAACCCACCGCAGTCGGAAAAAAGGCCCCGCAAGAAAACCAGGTCACCCCCCCGGAAGCTCGCACCGCTCGCAAAGGAATTCCCGCTCGATACCGCCGCCCCGCTCCTGCACAAAGATGGCAAACAAGGAGCAGCTCGAAACACGGGCAGCGTCGCGCCGTATGAAAATAGAAATTAAAAGGAGCAAAAGAAACGCAGTCAGCTGCGCTCTTCCGCACGAGTGCCCCGTACGTGTGTAGACACACACACACACACACACGGCTGGAAGGGGGAAGCGCGTGTTCCACCGTGCGCGCGGCTGGCGGTGTTCCAGAGCCCCTCCCCCGCCCGTCGATATTTGTTGGTTTCCGTCTCGTTAGCCGGAAAATCGATTTCTCCCCCGATAGCCCCGGGAAAAAATCGCACGCAAGACGACGTGCAGCTGTTGTTGTTTCGCGGATGCCGCGGAGGATGTGAGAAAACGAGCGGGAAATAATTGGGGGTGGTTTTTTGTTGATACTAATATGACTGGTGTGTGCATGCCCGAGGATGATGCGATTTTTGAAAATAGAATCGGGGAAATAACGAGGTTCCGAACGAAAGGTAACAGGGGGGATACTCATTATTTCGATCGGGATACTCTCGTGCGTTTCGATGTTGGATTCGTGCGCAGGTCGTGCATTTTACGGGAGTTTTCACTCGAAACGCCGTTTTTTTTTTTTTTTTTTTTTTTTTTTTTTTTTTTTTTTTTTTTTTCTTTCTCTTCTTTTTTTGGTAACTTTCCACTGGCTCGCATTAATCTCGTCTCCCCTCCCCGTTTCCGGCTTCTCCAAAAATGAATTCCTGTTTTTCCCTTATTTTGTCTTTCAATTTTTTTTGGACGAAAACAAAAATAACTGTGCAGCTCCGAAATCACGGACACAACGCCCGGCCCGCTGAAACCTCGAAACAAACGTCGGCGCGTCACGGTCGTGACACACGAATCTCGGGTTTCCACTCAGACCGGCACAAACGCGGGAGCAAAGTTGTTTCGACGGGCAGCCTGTAAATACTTGATTACTCATCGCGTGTTTGATCATCCCCCCCTCGCGATTGAGATCAAAGGCCACCAGACGATGGTTACCACCGGCACTCGCTCCCGTCCCACCACACGGCCGCTAGGAAAGCGCGTCGGGGCGTACAAACGCGCGCGTAGTCCATCTCTGCGCATGATCGTCTGGTGGGCATCACGGCTGACTAAAATCGCCGAGTCGATCGCCGCTCGGTGGGGGCTTTGCTCGTTGTGGGGTGGCGGCCGGTCCGTTTGGAATCGTGATAGTGCGCGGGCAGGTGCGCGCGTTTATGCGGACCGATCGATGCTCGGCGGCTCTTTGGTGTCAGGGTTATTGGTAGCTCTGCCCCCTTGGATTCTCTTGTGCTGCAATGACCGTGTATGGGCGTCTGGCCAACGCAGCACGTAAGATTTTTCAAGTTGAGGAAAATTTTTGCCAAAATCATAGAAGCTGGAATGAATGATTGATGAAAAGTCTTACTGTGTTGCATCCAAACACTGCATTTTTGTTTTTTGTTTGAAATGCATTTCAATAATATTTTTTAGGTATAATATTATTCGATAACGAGCAAATGTTTGACTGCATTTTCTAAAGATTCTATTTTTCTTTATTCTTCATGGATTTTAATACCGAGGGAGTTTCGGTGGATGAGAATAAATTTTCTATCCCTACATATTAATGGGGGAACATGGTTTTCCATACATTTTTACTTTTCACGAAATTCTCAGCAATAAATTCAATTGAAAAGCACCATGAGAAACAAAATTGTGAAACATCTTGTTAACATCCTCCACTTAAATTTGTGTCTTTTATCGACTATGTTTTCAAAGAGATCTCCAAAAGATAATCGAAATACATTTGAAACGGAAACACAAAACCAAACTATTTACCCGACAAGTCGCCTCCGCATGATCTGCAAAACCATCCAAAAATGTTCTCCAAACATTAGAATCTCGTCCGAAACTCCAAAACCAAGAATAACGGTGTCCCCCAGCCAGCGGTTCCCCGAGACAGCCGTATCCTGTCCATATGATTCACGAGCTGCCGGTGTACTTTTTCCCTCCCCCCCAAAAAAACCCGACGGGGAGAGTCGGGCATTATTAATCAGCAATTATCTCCAAAGCTTGGCTGGGGTGGCTAACAAGCGAGCCAGCGGATTAATCGCTTTTCGGCAGAGCCACACACCGCGGGGGGGGGGGGGGCACGCTGATCATGATGGGGCTCAAAAACGCATTATTCACTTTCCGCGGTATCTGCCGACGGAGCGCCGCGTGATTTATAGCCTACCGACCGAAAGTCGCGCAGTCGGCCAGTGGGTCGGTTTTGCAAAACGCGTGTAAATGACGGCGACAGGCGCGGGGAGCTGCAGCGGGGTGTACGAGTGTTTGCAAATTACGGGCGTCGTTAAGTGCCGGGGTTTACTTTTCTTTTTTTTTTTTTTTTTTTTTTCCGGGTTGCACGTTTTGCGTCGGTCGGTGACGCGTTGGGGGATTGTTGAGCAAACGATGCGCGGCCGGGCGCTAATGGAGTGTGGGGCGCGGGCGTGTACTAATTGCGCGTGGAAGCTATTAAACGGCAGTTTGTTGCTTCCGATCGGCCGCGTGTGCGTGATCGCGGGGGATACTCGTTTTTTTTTTTCAAAGCGATCGTGTTTGCGTGCTTTGCCTCGGGCTCGATGTTGTTTACTGCGTTCGGAGCACTGAACTGTAGAACGACACATGGATCGAGCGAAAAGTGGATGGAAAGTATCGAGTGAAATTATCGCTGAAAATGGTTTTACTTTTTTCTTTCAAAAAATTATCACAGAAAGTTTCGTTTCCAGGTAAGAGGGTACTTTTTTCTGTCGAGTTTTTTAAGATGAAAATAATGTCCAAGACATCATTATTGATTATTGAACTGTTACCGGCATACAAATGACCTGAACATACTAGTTGACAATTTTATCTATATTAGACTGATAAAATAAATGAAGAAACATCGATCATTCAGTTACTTGGAGTTGAATTAAAGATCTTTATGAACAAAAATCTGAATTATACCCTATTGCCTGATACCATTGCGAGGGGCTGCGCAGTCTAAAGACTCGATGGAAATTTTGAAGACTTTGAGAGACTTTTCGAGATTTCGAAAGACTTTGAAGGACTTTGAAAAACTTTAAAAGACCCTAAAAGACCTTATAAGTTATTCAGGGACTTCAACAGACTCTGAGAGACTCTTAGCGACTCTGAAAGATGGACTTGAGGAGACTTTGAAAGACTTTTAAATGAATGTTGAAGCATCTTTATGCTTATTCTCAAGTGATTGAACAAATTGACGGAATAATTAAGTATAATTTTCTTGTAAAAAATAATTTTACAGCACACCTAGCTCGAAACAGACTCATAATCGCCCGCTGCGCGTCAATGTGTCAGTCCCGGTCCAGGCGAGGTGTAAAATTAGATAAATACCACGGGCGGAAGTAAAGAATGCTCAGATCGCATGTTTGTAAACAAATGAACATGCCATCTGATGAGACATCCTTTATTTTGCCGCCCTAGGTGTGTAAATGGCAATAATTTTTTTTTTCTCACATGTTATAGTGCCGTACGTCCGGCTTTTTTCTAAAGACACCGTTCAGGACACTCGGCAGTCGGTTAAGCGCAGGGGCGAGGGGGGAGGGCGGTGACCAACAACCGTTCTGCATTTGTCCGGGACAACGATTCACGGAAAGAAGTATGTTTGACAGGATAGGCCGCATGGAGCAGGAACGCTGCAGCGTGACGCGCGCGGCACTCGTTTGAGCCTGCGAGAGCGAGCGAGAGGTGCGCGGCAACGCGACTGCACGGACCTCTCACTCGCTCTCAGGTGGTAAAGATGACCAGCGCGCATCAGTCGTGTTTCAAGCATTAATGCGCATCTAAACAGCTGATACCTGCAAGGAGCGGATTAACGGTGCTGCCCATCGAGGGGCGACCTTCACGGTCTATGCGTCGTTTTTTCGGATGCGGTACATTGTGAAAACCGACCGCGATGCGCTCTGGTTGTTTTGCGAAGCCTCGCGTCGTTTTTCAGTCAGCGCGGCAGCACCGTCCAACCCGTCGAATACTTCTGTACGTGAGAGGTCCTGTGGGCTGGGGAAAAACCTAACCCGGAACGGCCCGGTGTATTGCCCGAGTTCGGTCCGAGTGTCTATGTCCTGCACACCTCCCCCGCTCACGTCGTCCGCGACGTAAGAGAAACCGTTGATCGGTCCCCGAAGAAAAACAGCGGACTCCGAAAGATTCGGAGAGACTTTAAGAGGTTTTGACTTTTTTGAGAGTGCGCAGCCCCTCGAACCATTGAGATAAAAAATTTATCTGTCGTTATAACGATTTACATAGCTAAGACACAGGTTTTTTTTTTTTTTATTATTCACTCGTTATTTAAATAATCATCGTTGCCGAGCAGAATCGTTGTTTTTTCAACAGGCGAACGACTGTCGTGGAAAGCAGAAAGTTGCAGACCTGTTTTTGCTCCGCGACGAGTAACTTCAGTACTCTCTGTGATCTCTTCCTTTGAAAAGAGAACTGTAATTTCGATGTTCGAACGGACAACGGCATTGTTCCCTCAATCAGTTTGGTAGCCACTATCTGTGCGCGCAACAGTCTCGGAACGTCGAATGGCGCAAGGAGAACAATGGCCGTTGCGATAAGCACGACGAAATGGAGCAAGGAATCATTCGGATTAGTTTTTCCTCCCGCACAAAGAGCCGTCGTTTGTTTTCCATCCCTTCTCTCGACCCGCAAAACATCGGGACAGTCGTCAAAGCTCTCCGACACCCGCTCCGCTCGCCCGATGAAAAACCCGACCTTCCGCAGTCCAGTGGCCTGACGCGATCCTGGCTCTCCCACATCCTCAGCCGCGTCCGCGGCCCCCGTGGCCCTCATCAGGCATTCACTTCCACGCAACGCAGAGCCCCTCATCCTCGCAAAGTACGAAGCGCAGCGCGTGCGGGTGACACGACGCGCGGGACCGAATTTTACTCGGAGGAATTAGCGGAACAGCCGCGGGGGGTGGGTACAGGTGCTGCCGGTAGGCGGCCCCGCGGGAGGAAAGGGCCGCTGCTATTCCGGGCACGTTCCCCTGCCGCTCCGGCGCCCGCTCGAATGAAGATTCCCCCCCCCCCCCACCCGGCAGCTTAGCCTTTTCTCCACCCCCTCCCCCCCCGCACTTTTATGCATGCACATTTTTCCCACGTCCGCTGCGACGCGGCCGCGTGTACCTCTTTCGTTTGAAATCTCCTCGTTCCCTTTTGTGGCTCCGCGAGCTAGCCTCTGTCTCCGTTTCTTTGTTTTCCCGGTCCTTCGGCTTCCTGGGTTTTTCCCGAGGCGCAGTGTCGGTCGGTCGGTGTCTCGCTTTCGGCCTCGCGCCGTCCCCCGTTTCTCTTTTCTTTTGCTCGCTGCCGGGGGGATCTGTTTCTGGGGGGGTTCGCTTTTCTTTTTTTTTTTTTCCGTTGAGTAACGAGGTTGGGGATCGGACGGTTTTGCTCGGAAGTTACAATCGTGCGGGAGTGCGCCATAGAGCTCGAGGGGAGACGGTATCTGATTATTCGGGCGATAATCTTCTATGTGTTCTGTAAAAGTTATTTAAAATTTTCTTGCTTCTTTTGTTGCAGGTGAGCTACGACAACGATCATGCATTCATTTAGGATCATTCTTCGCATCGTGTGAGTAGAATTAAGTTCTGAACTGCAATTATATTTACTTCATAGAACAAAAATATTCTCTTGCGATTCGCAAACAAGAAATACAATTATACTTCTGTGTCGAAAAAAAATTCACGGCCTAGCATACGAATTTCAGAACAATGGAGCTGTCCCACTGGTATTTTTAAAATTTTTTCCGGCCATATAGTACACCGAAATCCGTTCCAACGTGAGTTTCACGATGTAAAACAATAAGCTATGCTCGAGGTAAAGCCGGTGAAGTTAAACTACGTATTCGCTGTGCTCATGAAGACAAGTAGCGCGCGTGCGGTATTTTGTTTTTTTTTTTTTTTTTTTATTTTTTCTTATCATTTTCTTTTTTTCTCTTTTTTTATTCGATAGCATAAAATTTTTCTTTGTAAAAAAATATCAATTGTAATAAATTAAAGTGATTTAGTATCTCGAGTAGCGCGATAATGCCAGCACTCCGCTCTGTTATAAAAAACGCGTGAAGTAATTCTAGTAGGCAAGTGGATGACTCGTACACCAAAAATAGAGTCGGGCCGGCTAACTTTTTCGTGCTGTTGAGACACGAAACTGTACATTACATGTACTCCCATTGTAGTATCGTTACAAGAATCGACACGCAACTACTGCCTGTGTACTCGGGAGCTCGATGAATATGAGCTGCTATTTTTTTGTTTCTAAGCTTTATCAATAAAAATAAGGTCTCTTTTTCATGCATCCAGATTAGGAAACATAACAATAGCACTAGAGAAGTTATTTTGACTATTATTAGAAGTGCGTCCGAGTCTTTTGTATTGTTCAGAATCTTATGTCTTGATCTTTAAGTATTGTTGAATATCTGAACTCTCGTTTTGTTTCTCTTGTACTACCCAATTGAACATAAACTTATTCATGCACACAGCCCTAATGTATTCTTTAGTGCGTCGCAGCTTGTTGGAAATACCTTAATTTTTGATTTTTGGAAAATTTTCGCTGTTGAATAATGGTAAATTTATTTTTCTGATGTACAGACGAGCCCTAGATCTAGGCATTTTATAACGAATTGAAAAACTAGAAAATAATTTTGCATCGTCTGTATGATTGTTATATCTGATCAAAGTGATTACTTTTTTTTAGCAAAATACACCATAAACGACACCTATTCAATTTTAGCAATTATGCATGTAATAAGGATTATTTCGTACTTTTCATCCCGTAAATACCAGTTTATCTTTATGAGTTTGATACTTTTATTTTATTTTGAACTATTTCTGTCATTTTCATCATTTATTCTTAGGAGTTGACTAAAGCGTAAAAACATTGTCAAGTGGTCTTGTGACCAATATTGAAAAGTCTTTTTTTTTTTAGACTGAAAGATTCTCTGAGTTACCAGCTTATAACAGATTTTAGAGAACAAGTTGTAATTTGGTAGAGAAGAAAAAAATCGATAAGATCAGCCTGTCATTATTCGTAAAGCTGGCATTAACAGGGGGGTTTGCTGCGACGTTGATTTCAACGACAGTTCAGCGCAACAACGGCTCCGACAACGACTGTTCACTATTTCGACAGCCAATCGTGAGGCAGTAGTAAAAACGGAAAGTCACGGAATACTGCCTTGTAATTGGCTGTCGAAATAGTGAACAGTCGTTGTCGGAGCCGTCATTGCACTGAACTGTTGTTGAAATCAACATCGCGGCAAAGAACAGTCATAGTTTTGACACAAAGTAGAAGTGCACTGTCGTTGTTTCGGACCCCCCCCCCCCCCTCAAACAGGTCAGTGCCACCAACGTAGGGCTAGCCTTTTTTATTTCCGTTTCGTGGTGTTCTTTTTTATTAACGGTGTGGCGCGCGCGATTATTTTCTCTTTAATTAACGTTGGAACTCGCACGAATTTCGTCGTCTACATAAGCTCTCTTCGTATCACTCATCCTGAGGGTGATCTCTTAAATATTTTTCAAAAATTTTCAGGGTTGTTTAATTTCAGTTCTCGTTCTACAATGTACTGTTATAAATTTATTCAAATGTCTATTCAATCATGGAACCAGCATGTGTTTTTTACAATGTTCATGAGGGATACTGTGGATAAATATTTCAGTGGAAACGACAAGCGTAAACAATTTTCAGAAAACATTATTGATTTCAGGAAGCTCAAAAAAGTTGCTCATACGTCAGAAGGTGCTTTTTCTACTGAATAAATTATTGAGTTTGTTGGTGGTAGACATTTGTTGTTATTCGATTCCGTAGCACAATGCTCTAGATGTGTCAGCTAAATTCTCTATCTCTCCGTGATGATCAAAAGGACGAGTCAATATTTGACGAAGAAGTAAGCATGTGCACGTATATTGGTGTATAAGTATTAATATTATTGCTGTACGCATACAGTAGTGTGAATAAATGTACGTTTGGATGTGTGAATGGGTGTAGACTCATGAACACGCGTATCAAAAATGTGAAATAATAAAAACATCACTCGCTTAGGAATCTGCTTTATGCTGCAAATTTGCCGCTTGTGACAAAAAAATGTAAGAACAACAATGGATTCAAGGATTACACGTTTATTTTTAGTGTTATGTTTTTAAGGCTCGTGAGTTTCGAATATGTTCTATTTGGTGTAAAGTGCAAATAACAAGGAAAACTATAATTCTTGTCGTTGAAGTGGATCAAAATATTTTGTAGGGGGCCTTTTTGGAACCCTAGTACACCCTCGGTAGGAAAAATAGGATTTGCCTCTCATGTGCATCCGACTAGGGGTGTCCCAACGATCCATCGGGCGTTTCTTCGCAAGCACCCTCGGGCCCATCAGAGACCGCCCTGGAGAGATGCACATTTGTGACGAAAACTACTAAATTTTATAATGAATACAGAAAAAATTTAAATTTTACTCAAGCGCATATTGGAGCTCGCACGTTACGATGCATTAAAAAACGTTAACAAATTGCTTTTCAGTGCTTTTAGAACCGCAGGGCTTCCAAAATTATAATAAGATGATTATCGATTAACGATTAAAACTTTTATCTTTAGTCACCATTCTGATAATAAACGATTAAAGTTTGAATTATTAACTGAATATCGTAGTGGTAATCACCAATGAAAATCTCAATTCAACAAGAGATACATTCATACGCACCTAATGATAATTGAAATCTTTTCTGACTGCCGATTCCGTCCATACTTTTCGTATTCGACACTGTAAAGCGTACTTCGCATACCAGCTATGATTCATCATCCCGACGAATTGTAAATATTCATTCGCCATTTAGAATTCACAGAACATACCATTTCTAATTATACGCTAGAAACTAAGACTTAATTACCGGTGAATGAACAAATCACGCCCCTGCAAACGTTCGTTGAATGAAAATAAGGAATCTCATTCCCCGGCGAATTCGCAACTCATAACTTTGGGCGCGAGTTTTGAATAGTTAATAAGGCACTCGTGTAAGGCAGTCGTGCCTAAAAAGCACCAACTCTCACCCGATGCGTATCAGTCGAGATTGAGTGATGAACCGAACTTCTACCAAAACCTCTGCAGACTTTCGACGATCTCCGACGTCCCTCATAAAATCTTTCCGGACTTTCAAACCAAACCGTGACTTATTACAAAAATATCGTACTATTACGAATCGCAAAACACTTTAAACGCCTTGTACACGCACGTATCGATTTCCAAACTCAAAACTACGAAATAACGCGCCTCAAACATTTGCGAACCCACATTTCACCCACATTTCGCGCCCATCCAACGACACAGCAGCTCTCTCCTCCCACCCCCTCCGACCCAATCCTCGGAAACAACGCGCGCACAGTCACGTTCGACACCGTACACCTATCCCCCGGTTAACGTCCACCCCCCCCCCCCCTCTCACCT
>JAPYYV010021085.1:0-12104 GCA_030522625.1 Copidosoma aretas
AAAAAAAAATAAAAAAAAAAAATTATAAAAAAAATAAAACAAAAAAAGATAAAAAGAAAAAAAAAAAAAAATTTAAAAAAAATAAAAAAAATAAAAAAGTAAAAAAAAAAAAAAAAAAAAAAAAAAAAAAAAAAATTTTTTCTTTATTCATTTTTTTTTAATTAATTTTTTTTTTATAAAATTTTTTTTTTCCAATTTTTTTCAAATAATTTTTTTTTTTAATATTATTAGCATGCACTATCAAAATTAATTCAATGTATGGCATCACATTAAAAATTTATTTTACATATTCCAAAACTTTATTTATATCTGAGTTTTTAATCCTTGGCTAACGCTAGACTGACCTAGCATTTTTGAAGATCATGTGCCTTGCCCAGCATACTCTGAGGGGTATGTGTAGCTCTACATGTATCTTATAAGTCTCACCTTTACGATAGTAAGAGCGACATATAATATGTAATTGTGGCACATAAGCATCCAATAATTACAAAAATGTCAATAACAATATCTTAACGTACATAGTACAGGTATGAAAGAAGACTATTGTAATTTTGTTAAAATTTTATGAACTATTGTATTGCGTATCATACATTTAATAAAAAAAATTTCTACGTTTAAACTTGTTCCACTAAAGTTATTTTACATGCATTTATTGGAAAAAGTGAGCATCAGAGTGTAATGAATTCGTGTTCGTCATGTTCGTCATCTAAAGCTAGCATTGTATATTCTGAGACTTTTTCAACCCATCTTTTTGCACCGTTAATTGCACGACGCGGATAGTCATTCATACATCGCAATTCATTGCTATATAAAGGCTCCTGATAATCATAATGATCTGAGTAATGCAAAAGGTAAGCTTTGAGAGCTCTCCCTTTTTTTGGAGTTAAGACCTGCTTATCCCGTGTTTTTTTTGTCTTTTTTAGACATTTTTCAGCGAGGTTAGTACAACCCCAAGAGGCGTACATCATAGTTATGTAAAAAATACTCGGCTTCAAACTGGAATAAGCCTTTTCAACGGCAGCTTTTTTTACTTTAATATTACTGACACTATTAATTATTTGTGGCTGTCCATCTATTTGTTTCATGATAGTCTCTGCTTTATTATCTTCTGTTTTAGATGCTGAAAGAAAAGGACAACCATTAGGTGACTAATTATTATTGCATTTTATTGTAATCCGGTCATTGAATTTCTATCTAAATACATACATGTACATTTTATAGTATACTTTTGTTACTGGTAACCATAAATCGTTAGCCGTTACAAAATTTTTACAAAGAAGAATAAATACACTATTTACAATTCCCAGCACTGTAGAGCCAAGTTTAATGTTTTAATCAAAATGTATGTTATGTTACAAATTAACTCTCATCTCCTCAGCATATACAAGGATAAGGGTAAAATTTCATGATCTGTTAAGAAAACGCGTTCTCAGATTCAATTTTAAACGTGCAAAAAAGATTGTGATTCCCGAGTATTGTGCATAGACTGATACATGCACCAGTCAAATACAATTAAAAAAGATGGACAGGTAAAATTAAGTTAATTTCGTTTTAACTCATGACCTTGTAGAAGTAGTCGTAGTGAACGAAAACCTCACTAAGTGTTTACTTTCTTGCATTTGTACTTTTTCTTGATTTGCGACAGATTTATTCAGTTTCTCGTATAATTTCATAGCTACTTATTCAGCAATGAGTCGCTTCTTTTTTTCTCCTCTTAATTGTTCCTGCAATAGTGCTACTGCATTGGCATCCTTAACATCAGAGGAATTTTCATCACTTTGATGAAAAGTAACACAATACTCGTTTAGAATTGCTATGTCATTCATCCTGTTGCAGATAATTATAAAGTAATTACCAGTGGCGAGGATTTTTTAGCGTTCTCATTGGTAGTCGTTGCATCATCGTCGCTGTCTTTTTCTGTATTCTTTGAAGAGCCAGAAAATACTTTTTCCTTCGGATTCAGAGTTCTTTGGTACTGTTTAACTATTTTTGGTGGTATCAGCAGCGCTTTGGCTTTTGAATTTATTTGAAGCCTGTATCGCAAGGTAATATAAAGATATTTGTAATACGAGGAGAGCAATAAAAGTCATTGAGCAAAATGAATTATATCTTGTTTTTATTAGCTGCTTTTCCATTCTTTTTTCTTTTTGAGTTGACGTGTCATCGTCATCTTGACTCAAATCTGATACATTCAGTTTGGGTACATGTGGCCTTTTCTTTGTTATTTGTTCTGTTTCTTATCTTGTATCTACAAATAATAAAAATTTTATAAACTATTAACGGTAACGTACTTACTACAGTTGATATTTTTCCTCGACGAAGTAAAGAATCACACTTAAATACATTGAAAGACTTACTGCCTACAATTAGAACTTGGATTTGAAAAGTTTTTTTTTTGTTTGAACAACGAAAAGGCCGGCTCGCAATGTGTTTTGGTAAGTGCCCAATACCGTCATACTGAAAATCACATACTCGTATGTCCTAAGTATTCACGTACTTATACGAGTTCGTCGATTTTACATAAACGTAGGCGTACATTTTTATGTACTGAATCATTCAACAGAACTTTTTAAAACTTAATAATAAAGGGATAATAGATGAAGTCAAGAGGCCATTGCGTATTCTATGTAGTGATTATTTTTTCGTCAAAAAAAAAGAGTAACGAGAATGATTAAAGGGCTACAGACAAAGACTTATAAAGGCTTAGTCACTGTGGAAGCAGAAATTAGAAGGGTCTCAGCCAGCACCAGGGGTCTGATCGCGATCATTCGATACATGGCAAGAGTGAACCTTTTTTCGATAATCTCTAGACTACGCATGCGCATAGCCTTTATTCCTGGTTATTACACAAGGACTATCGCAAAAAATTGTAGGATCTACTACATATCAAATGCTCGGCATCAGACCCCTGTTAACTTTTTTACATCTGTAGCTTTCCATAATGAAAGTTGCTGTAAGTTCATTGTAAATCTATTTTTTTTATGCTTTAGGATAAGAAGAAGAGGATATCTACAATGCGTTTACGTCAAGATATCTACCTCACGCTAACTGCAGATATCTTAAATGTGGTAACATGATGACAAATTTGTTATACAATATTTTATCGTTTTTGAGCGACTGACTGACTGCTCCGGAACATTTCGAGAATACTTCTGGTCCTTTTTTGTAATTTTGGTCTAGAAAAAGTGGTATATGCTCTTGGGGTGCTCTTAGAGCAGTCACTGTAAAATAGTGTACATATATATATATAGTAATCGCACTGTAAAGTTGTGTGACTAGCCCTTATAGAACACCTTATAATTTTTTCATCATACGCTTCCCATCAATGTATTCCTACTCTAGCGTCTAGACTCTAGAGGTCATGGACATTTCTCCCAAATAGGTAGACTCCCACCAATCACAGGGCAGTATTTCTGAATACTCCCACCAATCAGATGTTGCTTCAGTCTGTCTTAAAGCCGCTCTATAACTTCATCAATAAGCGTAGGTCATAAGGTTGTAGATTGTTCGTTATGGTTGATTTGTTTATTTATTAATTCCCATTTATGTTGCACATGCACTGCAAGATAGTGTAACATTGCAGACTGACCCTTATATCATGGTCCTAAGACAGACTATGGCAGCTTCTGATTAGTAGGAGTATTTAGAAATAATAGTCTCTGACTGGTGGGAGTTCAGTTATTTGATAGAAATGTGTATGACCCGACTCTAGAGTCCAGACAGTCTGCAGCTTCCTTTATGGTAACAAGTTACCAGTCCAGTTTTGGGCACAATGTCGCCGACCTATCGCGATGCAGTCATACAGTCCCGTGGAGCGAAATAGAGCCATGGAATACACTCTGCGCAATAGAACGAGCCAATGACAGCAAAATAGTCAGGTCTATAATAACTCTGATATGCTCCGTCTATTCGCTCTGTGCACAACACGGCGAAAATTGGAACTTCGATACCCAATCCCCATTTAACATACGTATATTTGCCCGACACTAGCGCCAAATCCAGTGTTTAAAGCTAGTGTCGGGCGAGTACACGTATTTTAAATGGGGATTGGGTACCGAAGTTCCAATTTTCGCCGTTTGTGCACAGAGCGAATTGCGCAGAGTCTATTCTACAGCTCCATTCCACACGTGTTTCCTACATTCTGGGCCGACCAAAAATACACATGAAGTACACAAAAAGTGCACGTGCGAAGCACGTGCGTCCTGCATACTCTATATATGATTCCAACCCTGGTCCTGTGTCCCAGGTCTCAGGGATCGTTTCACTTATACCAGATTTTCCATTATTTCAGTTTAACAGACCCAATGTTTCCTTCTTGGACTCGTTGTTTCTGCCTTCATCAAGTCCTGTAAAAAATATGTACCCAACTACAGAATTACTCTGTACTTATACGAGAACCTGGCACAATGGCAGAAGAACAAAGTATTTTTTATAAACGGTGGTTAGATCCTGAATCCAAGGACAACCAACTGATTTCGTGTACATATTACGAAAAACAAAAAAAATATGAAATGTTGTGTTCCGTAAGTATAACAGATTTTAATGATTCAATTCAATTTTTTACAATTAGTTTTAACTATTATTTTTAGTACATATGCTTTTAATACCATATGTGATAGAACAAAACGTTATCAAATGTAATGTATGGTATGTCAGTGCTATAATATTTTAATAAATTCTTTTTTCTACAAATTTTTAATAGTTACCTTACAATATAATTTTTTTGATAATTTCTTACTAAATTATATTATCTTATTCCTCGAATTTTTATGCAAAATTAAAGAATTTTAAACATGCTGATAAGTTTACTTGGCATAACTCTAAAAACCACCAGCTACGTTCTACTGCCCTTATGGTTGCTCTTCATTCTTGTACCTTATAGAGAGTGTGTCATATTTCAAGATACAATCAACTTAATGAAAAATTAGTGGGACATTGTGTGTTACATGGGAGATGGAAGTTAAGAAGCCAGAGTTGCATATAATTGAAAAGTATTTAATTAAAAAAGACATACTTGGAAAGTTGCATAATATTATCTAAGACATATAATTTTGCAGTTATCTTAAAAATGTTAGCTACAAAGTCATAACTGTATTGATTGAGTTTCTCTATATTTGCAGATGACAGAAAATAATTGGACCGATTCTGACAGTACTACTTCGGAGGAAGATGACTTTAAGGCCCTCCCTCGTACTATGGATTATTATAGTCAAGAATTTTATGCTTGTCACCAGCCTAAAGAAAGAAATGAATAATTACAGGAGGTCTTAAATAATATGGAAGTGATCGATCAAGTTAGCCAAGACAATTGGGATTGGATCAATGCTTTCTTTAACCATGGTAACATTGAAGCTCATGTGAATAATACGTTCGTTGAGGACGATAATTATTGTGATGATGATTTAGACCGTAAAGAAGTGCAATTTAGAAATAAAGTGTTAGCTGAAAAGAAAGATAAAAACAACTAATGTTTTTTGAATACTAGAATACACGAAACAGCTGAGACAAGTAATGGAGAAGTTATTTTCATGTGTATGTTGCTAACAATGCGGCATTCTTTAAGTTGGGAGGCACTTTTAGATATTTTTAGCCTCATTTATAAATTATTTAGTACAGATATTATCCAACTAAGCAAATACAAACTTTTGAATATGTTTTCTAGTCAAAAGAAGTGGTATACATATCATGTATATTGTCGATTATGTAAGAATTATTTAGGAAAACGTTCAGAGTTGTTGTCTGATACTACCTGTGTTTCCTGTGCGTTAAGAATAAAACACGTTTCTACAGCTCCATCTTTCCTGACTCTTAATATCAAAAATTAACTCAAAGATTTATTTGAAGGTAATGATGTTAAACCTTACTTGAAGAATCGAAGAACTCGTCAAAAAAATAAGAACAATGTTGAGGACGTAATGGATTCAGACTTATACCAGAAATTGTCAGCGCCTGGTAATATTTTATTTGACGATAACAATTTTTCAAACATTTTTAATACAGATGGCTGTGAGGCTTCTGATTCAAGCCCTCTGTCTGTGTAGCCTGTATACATAAAAATCAACAAATTACCTCCAGCAATCAGAGGTAAATATATTATTTTGGTTGGTTTATGGGTTAACCAGGAAAAGCCTGCAATGAATACTTTCCTACCCCCGTAATAAATGAGCTAAATGATTTGTCTACGGAAGGAGTTCAATGGAAAAACAATGGAATTTCTGTTAGCTTAAAAATAATACCTTTAGGTTGCTCTGTCGATTAGGTATGTAGATGCAATTTGTTGAAAATGAAGCAGTATAATGGTAATTGGGGCTGCATATATTGTTATCATCCAACAAAAAACGTTCTATAAGTAAGGAAATATCCCATTGAAGACAACTCTTACCCACTTCGAACTCATGAGGAAATAATTGATGATATACTGACCCAAACACGCAATTAAAAACCAGGAACGAAACAGTTACAAGCACCTAATGGAGTTAATGGCGTATCAGCTTTAATAAATTTAAAATATTTTAATATGGTTGATGGGATGTCGCCAGACAGCATGCAGAGTATTTTTCTTGGAGTCATCAGTCAGAACACGGGACTGCTACGGAGTTCAGTTCAGAAGCCTTTTCACATTGGAGACCCCAACAGTTTTACTGTCATTAATGAACGTCTTCTTTCTATTAGACCTCAAAAGTGTATTACAAGACCTCCAAGATCGTTAAAGCAACGAGCTACATGCAAGGCTACTGAATGGCGTTCTTGGCTATTGTATTACTGCTTGATATGTTTGTACGTTATATTACCTAAAAAATATTTTCGCCATTTATCAAAATTAGTTTGCGGTGTCGAAATCTGACTTAGGGATTCCATCAGCCATGATGATGTAAAGACATCTAATAGGCTTTTGTTAGAGTTTGTCGTCGATGTAGAAAAATTATATGGTGCAGATCAGATGACGTACAACGTGCATTTGTTATTGCATACTGCAAAAAGCGTTAAAAATCTTGGGCCGTTACATATGCATGATGCATTTTGTTTTGAAAATGAAAACCGTTATTAACTGTATATGAAGAAAAGTCTGACAGAAGTTACAGTTCAAATTGCAAATCGCTACTTTTTCCATAGATCTATACCTACATTTTCTACTTACTTTACAAAAGGACCAAGATTGTTTGGGTTTATGGAAAACTTTGAGCATCAAGTCCAATCATTCGTCAATGATAATGTCGCTACAGTGATTAGAACAGAAATCTTGCATTATTTTAATGACAAGAAAGAAGAACTGAATTACAAAGGATCTTGTATATGTTACAATAAGTTAATTCATAAAAATCAGAGGTACACAACACTAAAGTATACGCAAAACTTGAAACAAATTATATTCAGGTGATAAGGGAGTTATAATGAAGATTTGCATATAAAATACAAAAGATACAAAAATTTTAATTTTTTATCATCCTATAGAAATTGAAAACACACAATCATTTGGTATACCATTCATTAAACACATTCAGAAATGTACGATAATTTATAATAAAGTTTCTGTGTACTTTCCTGAAGATATAAACAAACAATGCATCTTAACGGTATCGCATGATAAAACGTACGTTAGTGTTATTATAAAAGGATCCGTTGTCGACTAATTATTGTAAATATGTACAATGTTCTGTAATAACTAACAATAAGAATGCAATAAAGAAAAATATTTTGTAATTTTAAGCGTAAATACACATATTCACCAGTTCACACTACTTTTTACAGTGGAGTATTACTTTAATTCAGGATTTTCAGATCGATACACGTGAGCTTTGTCAATTCATCAGGACTTTTTGACCTATCCAGGTGGATCCATCGGAAGTTTTTGAGTTGCTTCAGATGGATAGACCAAAATATCTACCTAAGTTGGCTAGAAAATCCACGTGGATTGGTCTGATAATCGACCTGCATTAGCTACAAAAATCTTCATAAATCAACCAGGAATCAACCTGAAATGATTCATTAGTCTTAGTGGATTGACCTGGACATCCAACTAGATTAGAAACAACAATTCACCTGGTACTACCAAATATCACAACGTAGTGCATGTCAAATTTTATTATGATCTAGAGAATTTTAATATTTACGTCTGAACGATTTGATAAATGATTATGAATGAATTTAGATGGAAATAAATAATTTCAAATAGTAAAAAATAAAAGTGAATGAAAATAAAAAAATTCAGATATTATTGAAATAATTTACTAAATTCATGCTATAATTCTTAAACAGTATTTGATTTTCTCTAAAATTTTTTGATTGGATTTGTATTTCTTTAAAATTATCTGTTTTCTTTAAATGAATTTGAATTTTCCTATGCCCGGGTCTCTATAAGTTCCATCTTTCGAACACAACATTCTACAGCAATCATAAAAACTGCCTGGAGACAACAAATCGGTTTAAGAGATTCTTCGTTTCACTATTAGGTGACACATACTTAAGCGACTTTTGATGCCTCGTTCTACGTACTGGTATCCCTCATACAGTCGTTAAATCGTAATAAAACACAATAAACACTTAATTACGAGGAACATAACGAAATTGATATGAAACTGCTTAAACTCACCCGAATATTTTCTAGACTTCATCATTAGGTTGATTTTCTTGAATTTTACAGGTCTCTACAAATTTTTCCTGCTATAAAACAAACAGAATAAATTTTGTCGTCTGCGTATCTTTTATTACAGTCATTAATATATCCAATTCTATGGTTTAAAAAAATGTGCTGTACATCAGAAAACTTTGCTTTGTATTAAAAATTGACTTGGTATTCTTGGCACGCTCATCAGTCAAATGACTTAACATTATACTCTATCATACATTTATCAGAAAAGAGAGCTATATAAGTTTGAGGCGTTAAGCTTATGCCCTTCAGTTGCTGAGTATACACTAGGCTTGTTCGCGGTCTATTTCGGAGGTCCCGAACAAACCTACTACTTAGATGACCGAGTAACCTAACCGTAGATCACAGTTTATGTATCGAGCGGTGATAGCCAACAGAACGCGGAACGTCCTGGCGGAACTATCAGGGGTCTGTACATAACATCTCCCAACATCGACGTATGGATCTGGGCAAGCCAATTTTTATCGTCAAGACGGCATAAGGTGACTTACAGAGCCAAATTTCTTAGCCCAGATTATTTTGACGAAGCTAAAAAAGTTATATGATACGGCCTCAGTGGCCCTACTGTGTAACTTTGGGTCCGTTGTTTTAATCAATCTGTCAGTCGGTCGGACAGCCCATTTTTCTTCTGTTCCTGCACTTAATATATCTATATATGGTTGGTGCATACATATATACTTATGAAGGAATAGCGTGGCAATGGGCTGACTAACCGACCGATTAAAAAAAAGTACCGAAAACCGCTTGCTTCTACTTCTTCACTGATTTCTGTCCTGAAGGCATCCCTTGGCATTTTTAAGATAAAAATTGGTTTGTCTAGACACAGATTTCGAAGCTAGAAAAGTTACACAGTAGATAGTACAACCCTAGAGCCGTAAGGCTCTATCGACGATGGAAACAGAAGGCAGAAAGCAGACAGCATCAGCACGATTGACTTATGTATCTATCTATATGAAAGCATAAGATTTCTTCCTGGAGTGCTTGCCTTATGTTTCATAAATATAGATATACAACCCAACACAGCGTGTGCTTTTTGCCTTTTGCTTCCATCGTGAAAAGAGCCTGAGAGGCTGTAGACACGTGCAGCGGAATGAAGCCAACGAGTGAAGAATCACGAACAAGAACGACCAATCAGCACGTCGTTCCAATTACGTTGCAATAATTTGGTCGCACTAATTGGTTGTTTCCATTCTTTATTCGTAAGCTTTATCCCGTACATGTGTATCTTAAGCCTAACATATTGTCAATAAATCCAATATTACACTGTAGATCAGGCATATTACATATGTGAAAAGATTTTTGGAGCAAGGTAACTACCTTAAAGTATAGAATGTCATTCTGCATGTAATTTCTTATGTACAACCATGTGTAATTACATATAACATTACATATGGTATTACATGGGGCAATGCTTAAAGGGTTTTGGATTGGTAATGCCATATGTAATTCCCCGTAAAAAAACATGCAATTACGAGTTTAAATTTGATAAAATGTTTGTCATCCAAAAATAAATATAAATTAGAGTCTAGCACTATTTACTAAGCGATAGTGGAATAACTATTCAGATGATAGCTCCAAAACAGGGGGGTGCAAGTACAATTTCAGGAATTTGAAAGAAGCTGATAAATTTTATTCCCCAATACATAAGATCGATCGGCTGAAAACCCCTGTTATGAAGTTATCATTTGGATAGTCACCCTGTTGTTATATAGAAAATAGCGTTAAACATTATTTTGTAACTATTTTTGGATAACAAAGTTTCCTTTTATTCAATTTTGTGATTATATATGTTTTTCCACATCGAAGTACGTATGGTATAACCAATTCAAAACCCTATATGTAGTTCCACATGTTATTATATATAGTTTTACATGCGAAATTACATGCAGAATGATGTTCTAGGTTCTAAGCTGGGCAGAGTTAATAAAATAAAAAGTTTTAAAATGCTGTTGTATCACGTAAACTCCTTTAAATTTGTAAATTGTGTAGGATCTCTAAGAAAAACATATTCTTTTAATACACATCTCCTGATGAACATATTTTAAAGTTCTTTTTTACAACGAAGTAACATATTGTAGCTTGCTTAAAACAAGTTTTAATTTGATTTTTACTACGTTAATTATACACTAAAGCATGAACAACCAAAGTTCTGATTACTATCAAACATATAAGCAAAAACGTCTATTAAAACATTGTTATCATAATGGTAACATTCATGTATTTAGTTTGATACTTGTAAAAGTATAGTCCTAATACAAAAGCACGAATAACTTTCATACTCATTATATTCCAATATAGAAACCAAACCGTATTATTAAACATTGTCTTAATAATTTTTTCACGTGTCTTAGATTTTATACTTGTACGAGTATAATTTATATTCTAAAATATAAACAACTTTCCTGCTCATTAGTTTTAAATATAGAAACAAAACGGTATTTTTAAACTATGTTATAATATTTGCATATATGTTTTCAATTTTATACTTGTTAAAATATAATAGAAATACTAAAATATACATACAGTTACATTTTATGTGGAGTTTGTGGACAAGCATCTTGAAACAACAATGCTTTTAAGACGAAACAAATTATAAAAATTAGTCGCAATTTGTGCTGATAAAACTAATTTTCTAAGTGTTTTATACATCACCCGTTTTGTATGTGATATGTGACGCTACAGCAGATTTAGAAGTATTTAGAGCTAGATGATTAAAAACTTGAATGATTACGAGATCTCTTGTCGTAGGGTAGTGAACGACTTTTATGATGACGTGAACTTCTTAATCTAAAATCACACTTACATACAATTATTAAGATGTCATAAAATATTTTATAAGCGCATAGAATTTAAGTATATTAAGTATATTTTACCTTGTCTGCCATCATTTTATGCATTTGAGACATTTTTCTGTCCTTTGATTTCCACTTTTCTTTCAAACTCTTACTATTCTGATATAAAATTTTATTTAACTGCTAAAAAAATTATGACAATAATTATGATTGCATAATATTACATGTATATTTAAAATTATATTTTTAGCCTTACGTGCTTCAATCATTCGTTTTCTTGTGTAGCTGCGAATAATATTTCATACATATGGAACTAATTTCATGGCATGTATACTCGAATCATCTTGAACATCTCGTAGGTTTTGATGCCAAAAAATGTTTTTTAACAATAGTATTTATTTAATTTCTTTTTCTGATTTAGGTGTCGCTCAATCAAAACTGATCTGATCGCATTTTTTATGTTCACCAAAGATGTGACTTGGAATGTTTCTAATGTCATTTTTCAATGTTACAATTTTTTGCTGCCACCAAGTAGATTTTTCACCTTGCCGTAAAATAGCATGTTATATATTTTTCTGACATTTGAAATATTTGTCTTTACGGCATTACGCAGGGTCACATAACCTGGTATTCACTTTCGACCGTGCTTTTGTGTTGTTTTAGCG